>VZRF01011821.1:618662-763231 GCA_013396875.1 Vireo altiloquus
GGGCGCGGCGGAGGGTCGGGCCCGCGGCCGCGGTGCCGCCTTCGCCATTCGGGAACGGGAACGGGCCTCTCTCGCAGGCCTTTCTGCTCTGCCAGCGGAAGGCACCAAATACCGTCAGAAGATAATGACAGTTATCCAACTTTTAAACATCAGGGAGGCCTGGCAGACCGAAGTGACTGTTACCACATCTGACTGAGTTCGAGGAGCGTTTGGACATGGCATGAGTGACTCTTCGGGATGCCCAGTACAAGACAAGGAGTTGGGCTCGATGATCCTGATGGGTCTCTTCCAACTCGCCGTATTCTGTGATTCTATGATTACCACAATTTCAGGCAAGCATCAACAAACCCTGCGAGAGGAGGATGATCAGGAAACAAAGGTGTGTGAAAGGTTTATACCAAAGAGGAACAGCATTAGTCTTGCTTGAGGGCCCAACTCACAAGTTATGCTTCTGAGGCAAAGAGAAAGGGAAGCAAGCCTTTGTAAGAGTTAATAAGGTGGATCAATACAAGTTTTAATAACTGTTCAACAGAGATAATAGAAAGCTGTAAAATAAATTTAACCTCATTGACCACTCAGGCAAACTGAAAATACATCGAGTAAATGAGCAGGGGCTTCCCCAGGAATATCATTCCTAACAGCTGTCACATGAAATTGGGATTGCTCTGATCCCAATCCCACTGCGGTCAAATTAATCATTCTTACTGGGCTGAGATTTATGTAGGACCACAGTTAGATTTGTTACTTCTCCTCTCAATACAAGGGTACTTTCAAAATTCTTCCTTTAACCAGAAAGAAGGACTTTACCTGTGTTTCCATAAACACAATTGTTTAGACAGAGCCCTCAGTTAATGGAAGTTGCTGCTCCATCCTGTCCCTTCCATGGCGACAGCAATGGACTCCTCCCGGTTCACCTCCAATTCTATTAACTGTGAAGAGCTACGACAGTTCATTTTGAAGATCCAAGAGTAAAATATTGCAATAAATCAGTAAACGTGTTATTGCAATTTCCTGCCCGTATAAGAAATGTCTTTCCATTTAAAAAATCTAATAGTGAGTTAAGTCTAATACCTTTTATTGGTTTAAACGTCAAATTTCCCATCAGTATTTATATAAATCACATATACAAAATGTGAATTAAGTCCTACTACTTGTGGCATGTGTAGACAAAGCAAATCCTATAAGCAATCAAAACAGAAATAAGATTTGAGTAGTTTCTGAAATAGCACTCAAAATGCTTTGTTTTCTTTGTCTAATGCATTACTAACACCACAAAAACCTCTTCACTGCATATCTCAAGAGCTGACAGTTGTATCAGATTATACATTTCAGGGCCAAACAACTGTAATAGCCTCCAAATAACACTCCACATAGATCTGCAAGAGCAAGTTTATTATTATGAAATTCATTATATCCTTTACATTAGGAAAAAAATCTTAATCTCAGCAAGAGGGAAAGCAGTGGAAATCATATTCTTCTCTGTGTCAAAATACAATCCAAATTCTTCCCAGCACACAGTTAAACCAGTTGTATAATAAAATTCAAGATCATTCTGGTATGAATGCAGGGGAAAAAAAGAGAGGCTCTTCTGTTCCCTCCATTATTTTAACCACGTGCATAGCAAAAGCATCACTATTGTAAGTTAAAAGGGAGTATTAGTGAAGCTATTTTTAAATCAGAATACTAGTCATGCTATATAAAAACTTTTTTATGTGGTGAACTTCCTGACTTTTCTGGAAAATCTGCCCTTCCCTCTAGCCAAATCACATGCAGTCTGTCACAAATCTGGAGCCATTCTTTTGGTCACCAAAAAAAAAAGAATGTTAGAAGGTCATGTTCGACACAACTTCTTCTCTGTGAGATCTGCAAGTGTAAATCAAGTCTGTTAGACTGTCAGCATGAGAGCAGTTGTCCAGCAGCACGAACACCAGTTCCCGAGCAGTTATTTCTAGCAAATGAAATTTTCCGTCTGGTGTTCGCTGTAAGTTTTTGACATTTCTACATTTAAGTTTTATAAATCACGGCCCAAACTGAATAAGCCTTATTTGTTTTATTCTAATGCATGTCATTTATACACTGTCAGAATAAATGAATTGACAGTAGGCTTCCTTTCCTTTTGACATATTCCCCTAATTTTATTGTTATCACATGTCAACATTTTAAGCTGCATATGAAACAGTTTATCTAAGACCTGCATGCAAAGATTATCCTTCCTTTTTCCATTATAAAAGTTGTTGATTTTGGCACATAGATTTAAGTAAGAAAAACAACTGAGCAACAATTTATTTATAAAGATCATCACATTTAAATACCCTGTGTTTGGATTTTAAAGTGACAGTCATTTGCTTTAGTAGTACCCAAATATGACTTTTTGAGTGTTCCAATTCTTTCATAAGATGTTGCACAAAGTATTTTATACTCTGCAGACATTACTGACCTGTTTTTCTAGTTCTTTGCATTTAGTGCAGTTATTAATATCTGAGGAAATAGGTTATAAAAGGAGGCTCTTCTGATGCTGTGTCTGATTTGGCATCAAACCAGAACAGCAGGATTTGATGTGACACAGTATCAGGGCGCTCAGCTGAGCTGCACACTGAGGAGGCAGCTGTGGGAACTCTGAGTGATAAATAATAAACAAGTGCATTATCAAAGGATGCCAGCGTAAGGGATTTGGATGGGACCTTCATGGACCTCCTGGCTCAGCTCTCTGCTCTGAACCACAGTCGAGTGATGTATCATTTCTGATAGATGTTGTTGCTGCGCTTCCTGCAGATCCAGCTGAAGCGTGTATGATCTCCCAAGCCATTTATTCCCATCCTTCTAGGACTTTTAATGTTTTAGAGATGACAACCTGAGCTGTCCAGGTTATCATTTAGGCCTCTTTCTTCTTGCTATTCGTGTCACACTGAGGGAAATGGATTATTCTCTTCACATCATGCTTTTACATACTCAAACACTCCTACCACATCTCCTTTTGTCTTTTTTTTGTCTAAATAGATTCCACCTGTCCCGTGTTTCCTCACAAATCACATTTTCCAGGTCTCAGGCCCCATAAGGTACGCTGGCCTCTTCACAAGCCCCACCTGTCCCCAGGTATGGTGTGCAAACTGGATGCAGTAGCCCAAATCACACCTCAGTGTTACACCCTAGGATTAGGTGCCTGTATTATACATATACCCCATGTATTGCACACAGTTAGTTATGTTCCCTTTTTCCAGCTCCCAGCAGTGGGGAAGGGCTGGACACTGGAGGGCTGTCTGCCATCGCCTCAGTGATCACACCAGCACAGGAGACCACATCAGGTTGACAGAAGCTGAACATGAGCCCAGGGGGCCAAGAAGGCCGATGGCACCTGTTCTGTCCCAGCAATGGTGTGGCAGCAGGACCTGGGCAGTGACCATTGCCCTGTGCTGGGGACTGCTGAGGCCACACCTCAAATCCTGGGGTTGGATTTGGGCCCCTCACGGCAAGGAAGACATGGAGGGGCTGGAGCGTGTCCAGAGGAGGGAATGGAGCTGGGGAAGGGGCTGGAGCACCAGGAGTGGCCAAGGGAGCTGCAGGGGCTCAGCCTGGAGGAAAGGCGGCTCAGGGGGGACTCTCGCTCTCCACAACTTACCGACAGGAGGTGAGGGTTGGTCTCTCAGGCAATGGTGACAAGATGAGAGGGAATGGCCTCAAACTACACCAGGAGAGATTTAGGTGGGACATTTGGAGGAAATTCTTCACAGAAACAGTGATTAGACATTGGAACGGGCTGCTCAGGGAGGTGGAGTCACTGTCCGTGGAGGTGTTTAAGGGAAGACTGGACATGGCACTTGGTGCCACGGTCTAGGTGGCAAGGTGGTGCTCGCTCATAGGTGGGACTCGATGATCTCAGAGGCCTTTTCCAACGGAATTGATTCTGTGAGGGCAGCCCACCGTTTTCACGGGGACTGAGGGCAGCCCCGAGCTGCCTCAGCGCGGCCCCCTCAGGCTGGAGCGAGGCGAGGGCAGGTGAGGGCACCGCGGCTACCGGCACTAGTCGCGCATGCGCGGGCCGGACGGGCGGGGCCGGCGCGGCGGCGGGCGGGTGGTGTCGACGGGGTGCGATGACGTCAGCGCGGCGGGACGCGCGCGGGCGGGACGGCGCGGCACGGCGGAGAGCGTGAGTNCTGGGCGCTGCCCCGGCGGGCGGCTCCGCCACACGGCCCGGCGAGACGGGGGAGGGACAGCCTGGTTGCTACAGGCGACCGGGAGCGGTGGGTGTGGGTCAGGCCGTGCTGTGAAGGGGAAACGGGCTGTCCGTCTGAGCCGGCCCCTCCCGTCATTCCCTCGCTGCCTGTGGGGAGACTCGGAGGCAGCCTGAGGGGCGTCCCGGTGCTTGTGAACCCGACGGTCCTTTAGGCTGTACAGGCCCACCCGTCCAGAGTGGGAGTTGTGTGTGTGTGGGGAGAGGTACTCGCGCTGAGGAAATTCACTGTGCATTCGTCTAAAATGCCACATGGTGTATGAACATTTGCATCTTAGAAACTACTAATGTCGTTCCTAGCACAGACCCGTGGTCTTCCTTTGCTGTCAGGGGCAGAATCACGGCTGACAGCGCAGTAGTCTCGCAGTGTACTCAGGGTCTGTCTTTATGCAGCTCTCTAAATACAGGTTCTTGTTTCTGCCTTATTTCCAAATGCCCTGCCCTACTGGGAAAGTACGTGGCTCCTCAGGTTTTTTCCTCAAATGTACATGTCAGTTTAATTAGCTTTTGTTATACCTCGATTACAATCAAGTCAGTTTAGTGTACAAGAGGTGTTTTCTAAGATCCCTGTGTTTGAAGACTCAATGGTGGACCTGTTCTTATGCCTGAAGTGATGCTGAAGTACAATCTTGGCTTTCAAAAACTCAACTTCCTTCATGTAACTGCAAAACATTTTGGTTTGTATGGGTTTAGTAGGTTGTCTTAAGGCACACAGACCTCTGTGGGCTTGTTGACAAAGGTTGGGCTATATCCTTTTTAGAAAATTCAGCCCTTTATGTAAATTGAGAACAGCCTGCTTAAAGCAGTGCCATTAATGGTAAAGGCCAACAAAATCTGACTTATGATCTGATTAAAGGTTAATCTTAGTTTTTTACCTAATTTTAGATAATTTAGAAGTGTCTTTAATATCCGTTTAGCATCTGATTCTTCTGAAGAGTAGGATTAGGGTGTTGGCACTCAAATCGGCAGCTGTCTAGAATACATCAACCTTGAAGCCAAGAGTTTAACTTTATTTCAGAATTGTTGACACTGTTCTGGAAACTCTTGATAAACCTATAAATATTTACTCCCGTATACTTTCTTCACTCTTGGCAATGGTTCTGTATTCATAGCTGCATAAAGTATTCACTTTCTTAGAGCTGACTTGTACAGGAGCCTTCACATCTTATAGTTAAATGAGAACAGAAGTTTCAGTTTTATTTTGCTTCATCAGTAATTAACTGATACTGATAGTTAATACATCTCTGATACATTTTTCTTTTTGAACTGTTAACCAACTTGCCCAGTTCTCTGTCGCAGGAAAGATTATTCTACTCACATTACTGTTCTAGAGCAGTCCATGCCATGATTTGTTTGAAAGTTTTAATATTCTTTGTACTGTTTACTGTCTAATCACATATAAAATTATATTTTTCTCTACTGTCACTCTCTTTTTGTTTTCTTCCTGGACTTCTCGCAAACACTTTACAAATAAAATTATCTTCTGAAAACCTTACTGTGTTCATCTGATGGCCATGACCTAGATGCTGCCAGTAAGCTGAAAATAGTTTTGGAAGTGATTTAAGGTTAAATAATTAATTGCATTTATTTTGACACAGGTATGAAAATTCAATGGGGTCATCCAAAAATGTAATAAGTGAGCCTGTTGGTGCAGAGGAAGGCTATAACATGATGGTAAGACATTCACTATATGGTAGAATATTTTTTCAACAGCAAGAAAAACGAATTTTTCATGTGGGAATTCATTCATAAATCAGTTCATTTGTACCTTCTATGAAAGTATAGATTCTAGGAGCTTAATAAATTTTATTCATTAACACTATGGAGAGAAACCTTCAAAAAGGAATTTTGCTGTAGAATAAATTGGGGTATTTCTTCTGTTTTACATAATTGCTAGCTGTGTTAGTATATGGGGGTTTTTGCATTCATTCTTTTTCAGCTGATTCCCATTTTAAACTGCTTTCATCCAACCTGTGCTGTAGGTAGGTGCAAGACCTTAATGTTTGGTTACACTTAAGAGTGTGGTGTTCTTAGAAGAAGCCGAGGTTAGAGCTGAATTAATTTTCTTTGGGAATGCAGTGGATGAAACTGGTGGGTTTGTTTACATCAATGTAGTTATATATATGGACATCATTAAAAAAAGAATCCTCATAAAAGGTCCTTTAGTATTTATAGCCACGAAAAAAAAGCTGTACAAACTAAATAACGAACATTTACTATTTAAGGTTGAACTGTTTCTGGTTACTCCTTTGGCCTAAGGGATGATTGTATCCAGAGCATATTGCAGAAGGTAACTTCTTTGGATAGCTGAGTAGCAAAAAGCAGGGATTCAGGCTGAAGGAGCAGTCAAAAACCAGGTGTCAGTATCACCTGTATGAGGGAGGGTAGTGCAGCTAGCTCTTGTCAAACGAAGAGGCTGTTCGTACCCACTGTGGCCTTTGACACAACAATTTCCACTTGTCGGTGGCTGTGCACTTCCTCATTGCTCACTCCTTTTTGGGCCTCCCTCAAGGGTTTGGTGGTTTCTTTTAACTGATGTCGAAATTACAGAGATGAGAATTTTAAGTTTGGCTCTAGTTTCATTGTACAGAATACCTTGAAATATTACTATGAGATACTTATTGTTTCCTTTTAAGCTTTTCTGGTTTGTATAAAAGCAAGGAATTTAGGGAGTTAGTTTGTTGTGGACTAATGCAAGGTTTTACACTTACATCATTAGGCAACAAGAGATTAAAAACCCAAACCAAATTTGCTACAGCAGAAATGGTCGTTCTTACTAAAAATTCCTAGCAAGAATAGGCAATTAGTTCTACAGAATAAGGATGGACTAGAACCAGTTCAGTACAGATTCTGGGGGTTTTATGTGCTTTATTTGGGTTACTTTGGGCCAATGTATATAATTTGCTGTATTTATTGGATTAGGTTTTCCCAAACTTCGCTGATACAGCAGTGCTGTTTTTTCTTCTGTTGTGTTGCCTGGCTGTGTCTCTGGGCAGGTCTGTGAAGCACTAGATGGCACACTGTGACTTCCAAACAGGCAATTGGAGACATCTGCATGAGAGAAACCCAAGTTAAAAACTATTATATTAGTGTTAAAGTAAAAGGAGTTTCTCATTTGTTTCCTACTGCCTCAATAAATTCTAGCCACTCATCCACTATGTTTGTTTTTAGTGTAATTTTTACTGTATTTTCTTTCTAAAGATGTAGAAGTGGTTGCAGGCTTGAGCTATATGATGGTAAGAATGAAAAGAGGAAAAATGTACCTCATGATTAATCCTATAGGAAATAAGTCTGTTCGTGCCTAAACTAATATTTAGGTTTATTTAACTTCTTTGTGGTTAAGTGTGCCAATGTTTAAAGCTAACGTGGTCAGCAGTTTTGTGGTATCACAGTACATAAGTTTATCATTACCGTATATAGTTTGGCTTTGTTGCAAATTATTTTCTGAGGATTAACTTTCCTACGCTGGAGAAGAGGCCCAATTTTATCTGATTGACATCTGTCAGTTGATGCAAATATTTCTTAATGTGTTTGTTTTCAATTGTCTTGTGATGGTACATTTCATAAGTGCAAAGAAATATGTTTATTAGGTAAATAAAATGCATCCCCAGTGTCTCTTATTCTGTCTTTGAGAAGTTGCAGCTTCATTGTATCAGCCCATCACAGTTGCCAGGTAATACTTTTTAGGTTGTTGTCTTCTCAGCGAGAGAGGTGGGCTTTTATACGTGTTTCAGATGGTTCTCATAAATCTCGTGCCTTTCTCTAGTCTCTCACCAGTCACTAACACATGTATTTTGGTCTTGTGCAGCCTTTAGGTTGAATAATTAGTTCTAATTGACTCAAGGTAATTACAACATTTGTGAAGTCTGCTGTGATGCTCCAGCAGCATTGACAAGCAATTAAATTAAAGTGATGTGATCTAGACATACCCATATTGAGGGCTGGGAAGTAACTCCCATGACATGTTGATGAATCAATCTGCTCATATGCAGAAAAATGGGGATGAAATCGATGTATACACCTGTTTCAGATATTCGAGGAAAATTCAGCACCTGTGCACCTCGCTTTGGATGGTGTAACCACATACTGGATGAAATTAACATATCAAACCAAAGATTTCTCCTTCTTGTTTACCCATCCATGTATTTCTTGTTTCCAGGCTTCTTTCCAACGCTCTAACAGCCATGACAAAGTAAGGAAAATAGTGGCAGAAGAGGGACGGACAGCGAGGAACCTGATTGCATGGAGCGTTCCACTGGAAAACAAGGAGGATGATGGTATGTGTTTAACAGTCTTCTGCCAGCTCTTTGCACTTCCATTCCTCTGTCAGCTGGAGTTGCTCATCTGGAAACATTTTTCTTACATAGAATTTCTCTATTAAAAAAGGTTCTGTGTAGCATACATAGTATAATTTAGAAGTTTTTTTCCAAAATGTGCCTTGCGGTTGACAGGTCTATAAAACCTTCCAATGACACACTAAAAACTGTTTTAATTTGTCTGCAAGTAACATCTAATACTGTTTTCTTCTGCTGATATTATCAACGTAGTTGTGTAACAATCATGTTGTCCTGAAGTGATCTCTTGTAACTTGGGAGTTCAGAACTGTGGAGATGACTTAGAACAATCTCACAAATTGCTCTCTGTGTTCTAAAACAAAGAAGTTTGGAAGTTTCTTTTGGGATCACTTCAGCTTTGGTAAATGCCAAAGAAGAATCTCTAAAGAAGGGGATATGTGGGGACAGCATTCCATAATGCAAGTCCTCAGAACAGTTTTGTTACTGTTGTAATACTCTCTTGTGGTATGATGACTTAAGGAGCCAGGAATTGACTTTTATTTTTATCCTAGCCAAGCTGTTCCAGATGTCTGAATGCTGGTTTTGAGGACTTCATCTCAAGTAGTTTTGTAGCTCGCATGTCCCTGTCCAGGTGCTGCAGCTTTTGAGTGTCTAAAAGTAAACTTTTTTATGCTATGGAGGCGGTTGAACATGGGAACCAGTTGCCTAGAAAAACTGTCAGCATCATCTTCCTTGGAGATGCTCAAAACCTCTCTGGACATGGTCCTGGGCAGCCTGGAGGTTGAGCTAAATGATCTCTAGAGGTTCCTTCCAACCCCAGCTGTTCTGTGATTCTACCAGTGGAAAAGATATTTCTAAGAAATGTTCTGCCTTAAGTTGCAAGATAATTAACCCTATGTCTGATGCAAAGTTTAGACTGTCTTTAAGCAGAATAGAATTGGGGCCCAAAGTATTTCCAGATTCCAAATTACACTTCTAGGGAAGGTAGTGATATGAATGAGCATGTGGTAAAGGAACATGCAGTGTATTTCTAGCAGTATTTTTGAGTAACTTTTGGTTTGATTCACTTTCTGTTTAAAGAGTGTTATTTTTTAATACTATCTTGCTTGTAATATTATTTTAGAAACTCTAAAACTTTTTCTTTAAAAATGTCTGTGATTTGTAGATGAATGTTTGCTCTAACAATTTCTGCTAAACCATGATGAATGTAAAAGTGAATTTTTAGCTTTCATTAGATAGTAGTTAGGTACAGTATTTAAAATTCAAGTAGCAGTATTCATTTTGTTCTTTTGGTCATATTAGCCCCATTGTAATTTTTAAACTTTCTCAGTGGAGCTTTCTTGTTAAAATTACTTAAAATTAAATTATTGGCTGACCTTCTTGCACAGTGCAAAGGATCTGATGATTATTGCCTGATGGAAAATATCCCTGTGAACATGAACCTGTGGTTAGTGAAAGCCTGGCAGAGCTAGATCCTTTATCTCTTGACCCTCGCTTGGCATCGAGGATGTTTATGTTGGTGTCACTGAGCTCTGGTTCATTTTATGCTGATCTGCCCATATGTACAGTGTCCCTGGGGGATGATACACCAATATTATGAGTTAGGACAGTTTTAACTTGTTCAAGGGTTGTATAAACCAGGCCAAAGGTTCAGGGTGCCTGTGCCAATCCTACCACACCTCTGTACAAAGCAGAATTTTGTCTTTGGGCAGTTTCTTTTGCTCGTAATATTCAGAGGTATTGATTTGGCAGCACCAGTGTGTGATTTAACATTTTAAATTATATTCTGTTATTTATAATGAGATTTATTTCTTTTTCCAGACACAGGCAAGGTATGAACATTTTTTATTACTAGGGGTAGTGTTATAGAGGGTTGATTAATTCAAATGTGGAATTCATCTTTTCCATTTGTATCCTTTTTCTGTTTCCTTCAAAAAATGTGTGCTTGTGTTCTTCCCATTCAATTCTTGCTCTGAAACACTTGTGTATTTTATATAGCATACATGGGTGAAAGAGAAATGAAAATATTCTGATTCCGTGCTGTAAATGTATAGTTCTTGCCAGTAAGCAGTATTTCCTTAAAAAGGAAGGAGATTTCTGGAATGACAGCTGATAACGTCTGTAGTGTGTTTTGGAGCAGTGTGCACCCCAGTTATGTCAGATCTGAAATTCTAATTATGAATCCACATCAATGGCATGGCAAAGTCCCAGCCATGGTGGTAGTGATCTAGAAGAGAGCGTGACTGTTAACACTTTTCAACCATTGAAATTAAAATACTCCTTTACAGAATTCAGTATTACACAGCAGATTCTGTTGGATAAACTAATCAATACTATCACTGACTTAGTGTCTTAGAAGGAGTCTTAAAACTGTGAAAAATCCACTATTCTGGTATTCTGTCTCCAGAATGGAATTAGCATTCCAAACCTAGAGCCACCAGTCACCAATTGCAGTCACGTTGCTTTTGCCCACCTTGGAAAGCTGTGGTCATTCCAAGGGAGGGTTTCAGAATTTTTTCCTTTGTAATTATTTCACATGCCTAGAATGAAATGAGGCACTGAATGCAGATAAGCGACTACACACAAATTTTATTACAAAATCTCAGCTATAGTGTTAGCAACAGTTAAAAAATTGCACAGGCTTGACATTGAGATGATAAGAGATGATAAGATACCTTTGGAACTTTGAGATGTGTAGAAATATTGGAAAATCTTGTATTTGTGACTGTTCCCTTCTTGTTTCCTGTTTGTTTAAAATCACCTGGGCTCTTGCCATAGAGATTTCATTTGCAGATTAAGCATTTCAGGGTAAGGAAACCTATTTTATTGGTTGAAAGGGACCTGGCCCACTTTGGGGAGCCTGCAGCATATTCCACTGTTTTAGCAAGAGCCTGTTGCAGTAAATAGGTTTTGTGGGATGTGATCAAAGTCGTGAAGCTTGGCTCTCCTTGGCCATGTGAGGATTTGTGAGAGTCCTGACTGCACATGTTGTGTGTGAGCCCTTGCAGCACTGGTCTGATGGGAGCTGGCACAATGTAGAGTGAAAGGGATTCTTTAGGGCTCCTAAGTTTCAAACCTTGGATTTCACTGGAATGAATGGAAATCCAGTCTAGTGCTGGTAGGTGAATATCAGGGCCATTATATTGTGGATGAGACAGTGACAGTAATTTATAAAAGTAATTTGGTGCAAAATATATTGCTGAAATTCAATCTGGAGGTGGAAAAACATGGAGAATTTTGGTTGTATCCGTGCTTGAAGGCAGTAATTTCTCTAGATCCTTAGCATTGTACAGTTAGAAAAATAGCATCTACTGCTGCTGTACAGACCTGTAAACAGATATGGTTTACAGTAGGACTAGACACTTCAGCGTGCTTCCTCAGTTGAAAATTATCATTCCTGCTGAGGGCGTGATGATGAGCAGTGTCAAAGATGCTGAAACAAGATGTGCAGTTGATCTCTGCCATAGCCAGGGCAGCAATGAAGACTGCACTTGACTACTAAATTTAAAGGCAATTCCCACATTTCTCATACCAGTAAATATATCCAAAAAGAGAGAGAGGAGGGGGATGGTTGTTGACATTGTTAGGTAAAAGATAGTTTTTGAAAGTAGGTTATCAGTGGGGGTTTTTGGTAGGTATCGGCACCTCAGCTTTTTGACAGGAAATCTTCACGAATCATAAACCCAATGTGCTTCATATTTAATCACCAGACAGGAAGGAAACGGACTTCCAGAGTAAAATATGCCTGTAGCTCCTCCAATGCTGCAAAACTTCGATACTTTATATATTTCACATGGGCAACTTAATAGCTAAAGGACGAGATCTTCTCGGGTCACTATTGTTCTCTCCTTACAATCCAGTAAATCGCTAGCAGGGGATGCCCTTCAGGTGTCACTGAGGTCCTTGCATCTCTTAGCAATGCCAGTGTGGTGTAACACCAGTTACACAGCAGTCACCCCTGAACGTACAAACAGCCGTTGAGCAATGCTGTCACTGCTTGGGAGTATAGGACAAAAGCAGAAAGGAAGATACCTTCTAATAACCAGAGCTATTATGGTAAGAAAAGGAGTAAGAAAGCTTGAAAATGCGACTACTGCTGAAATGCCAAGTTCTCTGCCCTATACACCTTAAGGAAAAGTTAGTCCTTTCCCCACACTGTATTAAATTTGCAAAACCTACTATTTGCATTTAAATGTCTGCCCCATATAGGAAGTGCCTGGAAACTTGTTTTTGTCTTTAGTAGGGACTTTTTCAGAGATTTCACAGATCTTAGATGATGGATTCTGGATTTTATAGAATCTAAAGAGTCTGCAACTTGATGTGTTCATCTGCCCCTTTTTAATTTTAATGTATATTTGTTGCAAACCTTTTCACTGTGCAAGTCCTCTATGTCATTGCCTTCAAAACATCTTTGTAGAATGTAAATCACATCAGAAGAGAAGACTTTGGTGATTGAAATACTTCAGTTTTCGGAAGTCTGCCATGGAACTATTCCCCAGTTTAAGCTTTTTAGTGACTCTGAATATTTTATACATGCAGTAGCTGAATGATTTTTTTTCCTGAATGCTGCTAAATTGAGTTCAGTATATTAGTTTATACCTGGCTTTTGGCTAATGTAGCATTTTAAAAATGAATTATCAAGCAAATAATTTTTAATTTGCTTTAAATTGAAAGCCTTGTTGCCTGGAATAGCCGGTGATACAAACCAGCTGTGCAAACCAGCTGTACAACTGCTTGATTTAGACAGGTTTGCAGCTGCTTTACATAACCAGAGCAATGTGAAACAGCTGGGCTGCGTTTGGCAATTTGGCCTCAGAACTCTTACAACTCAACTGAACAATTCTGAAATTCAAGAATGATCTCCATGGTCTAGGGAGGACTGTATTCAAATAATTCATTGATTTGCTTGGCTTCATCCAGCTAAATAATCTTGAAACTTCTATTTGGATGTAATCTGTGCTAGAGAAAACTCTTTCCATAGTTACTGTTTTGTCTTAGCTTGCTTACATTTTTGGTAATTGGATCCTATGATTTTCCTGTTGTGCAAGTTACATACTTGGAGGAATAATTTTTTTTACATTTCCCCATAGCAAATCTTAAAGATTAAGTGCAAACAGATCAGGTTGGTCTAGGCTAACACAGATATTTCTATGCAAAGATAACTCTAAATCAGTTAATTGCCACCACCACAGCACTGAGACCTGGCATCACCCTTTCTGAGTGGGGGAATTTAAAGTGATTTTGGAAGCATAGTTGCTAAAGTCACTTTGTATAAGCAGTGGAGGAAGACAGGTTTGTTTGAGAAGGGATTTCATGTCTCAAGGAGACTGACTTGTGTTCTAGGAATGTTTTTCTCTCTTCCTTTGGCTCCCTAAATGTTGATGAACTAAATCCTGACCTAAGTTCTTTCTGACCCTTCTTTCTTGGCAGAACAGTTCCAGAAAAATGAAACCATTACATTTGATTTTCCCAACAAATATATTTCTTGTTTTAATTCTGTAATAGCTGATGGAGCAGTCATTCAAAAGCAGACTTCTTAAAATTTATATAGAGAACTAGTATTGTATTTGACGTGTAGATTGTAGTGATATGATCTTTAGAGACACTGAGAACTTAAAGCTGGGTTAGCTTTGTTTAATGCAGTCTGTATATCTTGCCTTTCTTGTATTTTTTTCATTTTCCAGTGTTTCCTGGTGTTATCCATGTTTTGAACAGTGGAATATATATTTAGAATATAAAATTTGCCAAACCTCTTAACTCAGAAACTGTGCCCCTCTCAGTACATTGCAAGATGAGATATGTGCATTTTAGAGTGCTCTATTTAATTAAAATCATTATTGTTGATTAAAACAGTTGCTTCTCCCACAGGAAAATCGAAATGGCAATCTGGTGGGAAAACAAAAAGGGTGACTCAAGGAACACACAAGGCTGCAAAACAGGTATCTGCTCATTTTTTATTGTGACATAAAATTGATGACATAACAATGTTTTTCTGTGAGATCACTGATATATTATTGGCTGATTAATACTTCTCTAAAACTATGCATACATTGTATTTTGAAAGCGTATAAGTTTCAAAGTCACATATTCAGAAGTTAAAATTGCCAGAATTTAGGTTATCTTCCTCAGCCATTCCTTTTTGCACTTCCCAGCCTTTGCTGGCATGACTTTTGGGCATTAAAGTTATTTTAAGGAAAGTGCTGTTCAATAAAATGATATAGGATATTCTTCCTATAAGTGTGCTGCTAATACAAGGGCTGCCTTTCCCCCCCAGTTTCTAATTTAAGGAAATGTCTTGACCCCATGTGTTAGTGGCTCAAGTTAGTATATCTTATTTTGGAAAAAAGTCCAGGTGAGTAAAATTTCCAAGAGTTATGACTGGAAAGCCATAATTTTGTAGCAAATCAGAGAATTAATTTGAGAATTTCAAAAAAGAAACCGCTTCTATTTTTATTCAGGATTTTTTTCTGTGAATGACAATCTTTATTACATTAATAAAGTAATACCTCAATCTTTCCTTATGTGTAATATTTTTAACTGGTGCTTTTCTTTGATTTATGGATTTAGCCATTAGTACAGCTTTAGCCATTTAGTATTTTGAGGCAGCCTGTCAGAATTTGGTAATAAAGCATATGGAAGATGTTATTTTCATAAAAGAAAATGTTCTGTTTCCATAGGCACTTGCATCTTTAAAGCATAGGCATGTTGTTTTCCCAGTTTAGTTTGGCACCTGTTGACCTTGTGTTCTCTCTTCACACACTGATACTTTACGAGCACTGCTTCTCTTGCTGTGTGAGGGTGGAGTGTTGGTGATGTCGCTGGGGCTCCCTGGAAGGGTTTGCCCTCGGAGTATTGAGGGTGTGGGAGCAATGTGCTGCACAGTTTGGGTTCTGTCTAGCTTGGGGATTATGTGAATACTGAGTTTGCAGGAGAATGCTTGCTTGCTGCTCAGGGTGGGATTGCTGTACTAAAGCTCCTGTCAACCCAGTGCATTCCTGGTGGGTTTGGTTAAGATTTGAAATGGACTGCTGAGTGTCTGTGCATCTTGGCATCTCAATTTGGCATTCAGCACCTTTATTTCTGCTGCTTTTCAGACACTGGATACTACTGTAATTGGTGGCTTTCTTGGCTTAGTTTTGTTGAGCTTTCACTTTTAATTTTCCTTTACATGTAAATGGGCCACTAATCTCAAGAAAATAAACTTACAAGAGCTGTTTCATATGATCTTATCAACCTCATCTTCCTTTCAGTAGGGTGCTGGCAAATATACATTGAATAAATTTTGGCATACTTTCTACAAGTGCAAGGCAAGTTACTGAAACTATTAGTGGGGGAAAAAGTATTAAAAAACACCAAAAGAGATTGAATTTTAATGTCACTTTCATCATCCACACTGGGTTACTTGGGATGTAAGAAGGGCTATTCCCCTATTTGTTAACTTCAAAGGCACATAAGCTTTGCATCTTCTGCACTTGAGTATTCGAACTATCACTGCAAGTTAAAATATTATTTCTAGTAACAAACCACAAACTTAATGCTTACCTACTTGTGTGATAGTTTTTACAAGAAATCAGGTAGTTTAGAGGGTTTCATCCTTTCAGAGGTGTTCTGCTGGAACATGGGTAGCTGTAAATGCTGCTTGGGTTTTACTGAGACCCTGAAAATCTGCTCCCAGGATAATAATGGAACAGCTATAACTTACAGAGCCTACACATGGTGTTTTCCTCATTAAAATATTGCTGACATATAAGAGAGGAGATAAATAGATGCCAAGTAGAGCAGATGGATCATATTTCTTGCTAAATATCAAAACATATTCCATGACATTGTCTTTAAAGGTTTCAAATAGTGGGAATGATGCACATTTCTCATTTAAAACAACTGATCCTTTATACCAACAGTATTAGCTGAATAACTGCAAACCTAACCACTTTCCTAAGGTCACCTCTTATAAATACAGGCAGCAACAGGTAGCACTGTTATTTTAATGCAGCTATTTATGATTCTGTAGTTGTGCTTGCGTCATTATAAACTGTAGTTTCAAGGGGCTCTAAATTAGCCAGTATATGAGCTTTGCTTTAAATATTTTTATACAAGGCCTCAGCTAAGGAGCATCTTTTCTCCCAGCAGTTTGTTAAGAGGTGACTTCTGTCATGGAAGAAAAAATATGAAACCCTTCTGAAATTGCTGTCCATCGCTTGTTTATGCTGTGCATCTTTCTGAATATGGCTCTCATGCATACATTAGCTGGGGTTCATCTGGAGTACACTTGGAGCACTTGGAGATATATGTAAGGGTAGCAGAGAAGTTGATGTGATTGTAGTAAATCAGGTGCTCATTCTGCTTCTTACAGAAAAATTAGCATCTCACCACAAATGCAGGTGAGAGCATAACCATTCTGACAGCACCGTGTCTCCCTCCCTAACTGCTAAGTGAAATTTGTTTAATAATGTGTGGTACGGGACAAAAAGGCTTGAATCCCAGCCAGTTGTTTTGAAAATTACACTATTTCTAGTTAGTGATTAAATATTCTAATTATAAACACTGTACTGTTATGTGTGGTGTCTGTTTTGATTGTTCTTATTCAGTCACCAAAGGAGAGCATTTAGAATAGGATTTTAATCCCTACAAGAGTACTCCAGTAAGAATTGATTTGCTGGAGATTGATTTGCTAGAGTCCACAGTGGACCAGTGCATCAGAATTACATTAAAGGTGCTATTAAAATAAAGACATTAACAAAAAAAGCCAACCCAAACCAGACTATTTGGACATGTACCTCCCTCACAAAGTAGCACACAGTTGGGTGTCACTTGGGGTTTCCTGGGGTTGCTTGTGCACTGGCTATGTAATGCACAAGCTTATGGTAACAGGATTTTACTATTTGTTTTCTTTTGTTGGAGAGAATTTCAGCTTTAACAAGGGCAGTGTCATGAGACCAAGTGGTGATTTGGTATTTTTAGCCAAATAGCTGTGCTTCAGAATACTTTGGAATATCCCATCCCATGCAGGCTGTCCCCTGCATCTGTGCAGCAAAGCAGTATTGGGTCAGTTAAAGTCTGTGTTTTAGGGTGAACCACATCAGCATTTCACTGGCATTAACACATATTAGCACGAGGGTTTTAAAACAATCATGTCACATGTAATGTCTTGGTCATAGAGTTTCCCTCTGGTGGAATATTGCTGGTCCATTTATTAGTGAAATGCTATTTTCACCGCTGGATGTACACACCTGTCACAATAAGTAATCCAGGATATGTGATTAGAAAATGTAACTTTGCAGTGTGCTGAGAGGCAGAGGATCTTGTACTGTTGTGGAATGAAAATATTATACATGTCAAAGAAACAGAATCTAGTTGAACACCAGTGCTGCCTATATTTAAGAAAATGTGTTCTAAAAATCTCAAGTCAGTGCCATGATGTATTCTTTAGTGAAGAGGTTCTTGTTTACAGGTGTTTCAATATGTTGATAGAAGATGTGTTGCACAGAAACCCAACTCTTTACCATAATTCCGTTTGTTGTTCTCCTTTCCCCTTGTACCTTCTTGTTTTCAGAACGCTGCCACAGACTGTAAATTAACAGCAGCAGGAGCTGGAGATAAAAACTTTGACAAAAGCCCGACCAAAACAAGGCAGCCTCGGAAGGTGGATCTGCGGGCTCGGTACTGGGCATTCCTCTTTGACAATCTCCGCAGGGCAGTCGATGAAATCTATGTCACCTGTGAATCAGATCAGAGCGTGGTGGAATGCAAGGTAAGGCTCCAGCTTTTCTTTGCCTGGCTGGCTTCTATCTGGCTTTTTTATATTTTACAAAGAGGGTAAATGAGGAATTAGAGCTCCAGAAACAGGTTACTTTTTCATTTGTATTTTGTGTAGGCTTTTAAATAGGAGAACTGAGGGCACATGTACTCATATTTAAGAGAATACTTTCATATTGAGCAGGGACTAATTTCTGAAGTGTATGAAAAAAAAAGTTGTACGTGGTATTATTAGAGCTCAGTTTTTTGCTGAAATCAGATTTTGTTTTTTGAGCTCTGATTTTGTTACTTTTCTGACTAAAAACTGATTGATTTACTTTTCCTGGTAATGTCCTTTACTGTAGGTGGCACTGTTGCAGTTCAGCCTTTTTCATGTTCATTTGCTTCCTGTTAAGTGGCTTAATTACATACTGCTCCCTTTCTGCAGTGATAGTTATCACTCTTCTCATTCTCCCTTTGTTAAGAAAGTGATTGGTGGTCGAGTGTAAGTAATGTCTGGTTGGGATGTCACTGTAAGACACTGCCCACTTTCAAATAACCTGGGTTTGTAATAGCTTGTGCATCTGGTTCACATTTTATTGTGATTTTCTAGTAGATCTGTAGGAATACCCTTGTCATTTAATAAAAATCACTCATGCTTTGAAATGAAATTTATCACAAGCATTAAGAGAAGTCAAAATACATTAGAAAAGAAATGTTAAAGATATGACTTTGTTTTCATATTAAACATGGCTGAAAACTCAACACATTCTGGAAATGATTATCTAATCACTGTAAAAAAATTCATATATCAATTTAAGTAAACTTTTTTCTTATCCTGTGCATCTCATTCTCTGCTGTAATCAGACACGGCCAAATTGCCTTTGAGATTAGTGTACAAATACATTTCACTGAAAGCAGCTTTGAGAACTGAACAGTAGCTCAGAGTTCCAAATTGCTGCTTGGTCTAACACGATTTAACATTTTGGTACTGAACTGTCTCCCTGCTCAGGAAACTTCTCTGTAGCATTTTTTGGTTTAAGAAAGTCAGCCAGCCTTGCATTGTAATTAAATTAGCATTTTAAATTTTTGTGACTGAAAGAACAGAAACGTATTTGTATCATTATCACATATTTTGGGGATTAGATATCGTTCAATATTTTAATTGGGCTACTTGATCTGCTTTTGGAGGGGGATACTAACGTAGCCCGAGTGAAAAGTCTTCATATTTAATGGACTCTTGACAATGATGTATGTATCTGTGTGGGTCAGGCTACTTGTTGGCAAAACACAGGTGAAAAAATCCAAAAATGAGCAAACAGGGCAGTCCAGTGTCAAGTGTTGTGAAACTTCTGTAATGTTCCTGTTACTCTTCCCTTTGAAAAGATCTTTTTTCTCAGCACAGAAGTGTGCCTCACCTGAGCAGCTGGAATATGTGTTTGTGCTGTTGTCCTATGTCCGTGGGATTTTCTTTTACAGGTTACTGTTAAATGATGATTATTCTTTTGATAAATTACTATCATTTCTGTTAATTAAGACATGAAGTGTAAAACTGTTTAGTCTTGCAAATGATTTTTACTAATAATGTTTCTATTCTGTAAATCCTATTGTTTGTGATTATTTTATGGTGGTTTTGACAGACACAGCCCAGTTTCTACCATTTTGACTGCTGGACATAGATTGGAAATAATATTAAATAAGAAACCAAAATGGTCCCACTGCTAACCTTTTCTTAATTTTTTTAAGGGCTATTTTGAACAATCCTTTCAATTAAGATAAATTCATGTTAGCAAAAACTTCCTTAATTTTGACTTTTTAAACCTGTCTTTGTCAAGCAGGCGTGTGCTATTCCATTTAAACATTTTAGTTGCATAAAAGTTGTCTTATAAGAAGACCCATGTAAAAATGAAATGTGACCACTTCTAGCATTTTAAACCTTCTACTTAACCTGGTATAAAATGTTAGTTGGGGTTTTTTTTGGTATTTTGTGCCTTTTGCTCTCCCTTGTCCTTACAAGTTGTTCCAGTTTTATCGATTGCGTTGTCACTGAAGATGTTTGATGCTCCCCAATGGGAAAGGGCTCTGGTGGCTCTTTGTGGTTGAAACTGCAGACGGAAGGGTTGTGGTGAGCATCCAAACAGTGGCAATGTGTGTAAGAGGATCAGTGCTTGTGTGTATTTTCTCTCAGCTTTGGGTGTTCTGAAGTTGGTATTCTGCTATTGATTTGGAATTGAGAACTCTCAAATCATGTATGTAGATATATAGATAGGGCTTGGGTGCTTTGTATGTAGAGGTATAATGAACGTGGTTGAATTATTTCTGAAACAAATGAAGAGTTACAAGTTTAAGCATCATCTTGCTGTACATAAATTGGTTTGTGCAATAGTGATAAAAGATTAGATATATCCTAGTAGATTTGGCTGGAACCTTCAGCATTTGAAAAATGCAAATTTTATGGATATTCTATATATTAGCTAGATTTCTGTGTGTCTAACATTTATATGAATATTTGACCTACTGTTTCCTAGGTTTGGGTGGCAAGTATGGTAATGGGTGGCAGAAATGGTAATGCCTTTAAACCTCTTGTGGTATGATAAAAGGAATTAAGAGCAAAAGATTTGGAGATGGATGAAGGCAGATTCTGTTGTCAATTTTGGTTAATGCAACAGATGTCTTCCGCTGCTATTCTTCTATGGTGTTTCCAGGTGTCTCAGCAACTGAGTTTGTATTTATATATGTGTGTGTATGTATATATAAAAAAGAAACACTACACACTTATGTAAATCCTATATTGATAGAGTTTGAGCAACTGGATCCAACAACTGATGATACACCAAGTACAGAAGAATATCAAACTACCTTTAATTTAATTTTGGGGGTTTTTTTCTTCTAGGATGGATTAATACCTTCTGCTTTTCTTTTCCTTTCAGAAAAGCTGTATTTTATAATGTAAAAATTTAGTTCTATATTCTTTTATCATTGCTGTTTAGCATTACTTAAAACTTGTACAATCTCTTGTCTTTTCACCTAACATTAGTTACTGGTGTATTTCTGGAAGGCTTTGGCCAGGGTAGATTCTCTCTTGTTTCTAAAGCTACAGATACATTCTTACATCAGTCTGGTTCAGTGAAAACTGTTTAATTTTGCTTGAGATTGTTATTCCCTCTTATGAAATTGAAAATGTAGCAGTGAAGTGCTGTTGTTCTGCTTCTCACAGACAGCACAAGGTGAAGAGGTGGGTAAAGACTTTGGCTGAAAAGTTTAGATGTGTTGCACCTCTGCAAAGAACCAACTGAATCAACTTTACTTAAGGCCTTTCGGTCGGGGATGTCTGTGAGAGAGTTCGAGTTGATTGAGGCCTCCCAGAAGCAAAGAGGAGCCTCTCTGAGGGCTGCTTTTGGGCCTGGCCATGCAAATTCTACTGATTTCACTCTCTCCATGCAGACTGGGACCCCTGCTCATGCTGCTGATCCATCGCTGGTGTTCAGGACAGCCAGTTCTGCAGCTGGAGTATGGCAGAAGTGTGCACGGCTGCCACTTAGCACTCACACACATGCACCTTCTAGTTCTGAATTTGGGGATATTTCCCTAGAGTATGTTTAAATAACCAGTGGCTGCATTGTGGCAGGCCATGCCAAGTGAAAATCTCCATGAGCATTCCTGCTGCCTCTTTTTGGACATTTACTTTTTCACAGTTGTCATCTTCCGCAGGTGAGTGATCAGAGAAGGGCAGGAAAATGGGTTCACGATCCAGCTTTCAAGTCTTAGAGCTAAAAAGGGATGAGGTCTTTCAAAATGGTGATCTGTTCTGAAAAGCCAGCATGCCTTTTAGTTGGCAGTCTGGATATCCCTGTTCCTGCCCCTCGGTTCTTTGCACCAGACATACATACATATACACATATATATGTTTAAATTTTGTGTGATTAATTCTCTGTACATGCCACTGCATTAATTCTTATGGAGAAATTTTCCTTTGGTGATGGTTATGGTCCTTTGGAGCACATCCTTGTCAGGCAGTGGATTGTGGCTGCCACATCATAGGTGAATCGATGATGAGCAACTGAGGCCACATATGATGCATTTAACACTTGGATCTAGGAGACCATGTGCTCTCTTAAAATATTATTTGCCATATTCTGAAGTTGATATAAGGAGTCCTTTGTCTAGAGGAACTGCTTCCTTTCATCCTTTCCCAAAGCTTTGACAATCATGTTGGTTGAACCAACCCCAGAGCTGGCTTTAATTATCTGTAATTTAACTGTATGGGAAGGCTACAAGGAATTTTTTTAAGCAAATTTTGTGTCAAATTATTGAAACACCCAGTTAAACTTGAAAATATACATTTAAAAAAAGAAAGAAGGAACTTAGTTTGTGTGCTAAAAGCATGCTTCGGTACAAAAAAAATGGAGTTTATTTTGGTAAATACATAAAATAAAATACTTGGTATAGATAATGAAACAGCATAAAGTAGGCATGGTTTGTGAAACAGAACCTGTATTTCGAACTTGGCCAATAAGCTAAAGTACAGATGTAGTGACTGAGTTAATTTCTCTGATGTATGTGCTACTGTTTTGGGTTGTAGTAACCTTAAAATCCTACAGTCTTCCGTACCTCCCTGTTTGCCTCTTTGTTGTTTGAGAATGGGAGAATAAATGGATGAAACGATATTTCAAAGTGGTTAAGGAATTTCTAAAGTGCACTTCTGTTCTGAAGGATTAGAGTGGGCCTATCTAGCACCCGAGTCCTGAGTGAGGATTGTTCTGATGTAGCTACTCTTGAAGATGTTTGTTGATTACAAAGTAATTAATAGGATCACCCAGCTGAAGAGACTAGAAGTCCAACTTTGAGATAAATACATGGCAACCAGAGTAATGAGTGAAAGGTAGAGGAGACAAAAAAAGAGTCATGCAGATCTGTTGATCAGAGGATTGGCAAGAACAGAGAGGACAAGGTAACAGGAGCTGTATTGTGACTGATTTGAGTTTCATGTCACTGATTTCCTTGAAGGGTTGTTTTTAGCAGTATTGCTTTCTTATTTAGTTCAAACCGTCTGTTAAAAATTGTACAGGATGGATGTGACCTTGAGAAATAATGAGATATAAAATTGTTCTGACTAGTGCAGCCGCAGCGTGGCCCATGAAGGTTCCTTTTTGTCAGCAGCTTCTCGAGTGGCGCAGTCAGGGCTGGCTCAGCAGCGCGGGTACGGGAGCTCCGGCGGGGCCGTGGGTGAGCGCAGAGCAGGATGGATGGAGCCCGCCGGGATTGTGTGTCAGAGCACAAAGGGATGGCGCCGCCAGGCCTGCTCCGCGCCGGCCACAGAGTCCATTACAAACCAATCGAAGCCGTTGCAGCCAATTGGGGAACTAATTGGTAATTTTAGCTGGACATCTATATGGAGTTATCTGCATGCCTGCAACGGCGCTTTCAGAGCCACTTTTGTTCTGCTCCATCCTGCTTGACAAAATGGCCCTCATAGCTTTAGGGAGAGAGATGTGCATCAGTGAGTATGGGGCCGCTCCAGCTGCTTGTCTTGTTTGTATTCCCTTGTTCATAAAACATGGCTCGGGTTACAGCTGCATGGGGCTGCTCTGATCATTTCTGATAATGTGGAGCTAAACATTCCTTAAAATAGGTTAAGCCATTTATTGCGGTTTTTTTCCTGTGCCAGCTAACTTCAGAAATATAACTTATATTCACATTAATCCTTTTTTTTTTTTTGTGAGGAATATGTCAGTGGCTGACTTGAAAAGTAAATGATTCAGAATTAAATTTTGCTTTCTATGCTCTCATTGTTAGTAACAGTCAGCACAGCTTAGTATGGGCTAACCTAAATGGACATGAATTGGATTAGAAAGCTGAAATTTTATTAGTGAAACTGAAAAAAGAACTGGCTGAAACACTTGACTTGTTCATTTCTTGTAGCAGACTTTACTTAAGAATTATTTTGGTGCTGTAAACCAACTGCTTTGTAAGAAAGATTTCTGACAGCTTTTTTGGGGAATATTTCAAAACAAAGAACAACTTTTGCATCAGCAGTGGGATTCTGTTTGATTTCCCTGGTGTCTGACTTTGTGGTGATTGTTCCCTTACAGCAATCAGCATATGCTCTGTATATGCCATAAAGAGTAGTTAAAAGGATACTTACGTCAAAACTGAAGCTGAATTTCAGAGTTAGGATTAAACAAAATTAATATTAATCAGTATGATTTTATATGAAAAAGCATTTTGCATGAGTTAGACATCCTTTTTCTGTTAAGAGGACAATTAAAAGATTGGGACATGATGTTACAAAAACGTGCATTCTCCCTGCAGTCTCCTACCTGGACTGTAGGGAGAGTGTTTTTAATGTTTTTGCTTTCAGAGGTTTTACTGGTAAAATTTGTAGTTATGCACTTAAGAACCAATACCTTCTCATTTACAATTGTTCCCAGAATTTCTAAGTAGTAGTTTTTTGCTTTGAGCAGAAAATTTATTTTATTGCCAGCAGGAATGAAGTTGGCATAGTAAAGAACTTGTGAAACAGCAGCGTTTTGTCATTAGTGTTTTTCCTTATACCATAAAATTATGTCTGTACTTCACATTCTGCATGTGAAGCTCATTTAAGTTTCATAGAATTCAAGCTTCCTTCATGGATTTTGATTATTTTCAGCACATTGTCATGACAGAGTACAGGACACATTTTTCTTGTCTCGGAAGGAGCAGTTATGAAAGCTGCTCTTTCTGACTGACATGAGCTCAAACTCTCTCCCTTAGTAAGGTATTCATGTGCTTTGTTGGTGATAATCAGGTTTGCTGAGGAGGTGCCTCGTGTCTGTGTGTTTTGTCACGTTCAGTCAATGATTTTTGAGTTTATATGTAGAATACAAGTGATTTCCTGCCTTACTGCATGATAAAGAATTGCTCCTTTCCCCACCAGTGTCAGTAGA
Source organism: Vireo altiloquus (assembly GCA_013396875.1). Lineage (NCBI taxonomy): Eukaryota > Metazoa > Chordata > Aves > Passeriformes > Vireonidae > Vireo > Vireo altiloquus. Next base: position 643,847 of record VZRF01011821.1, read on the forward strand.
TCACCGTAGTTTGCTCAGGGAATGCGACTCAGTTCCATGATATTGTGTTTTGCTCTGCTTTGCAGTGAAAAAATAGTGCCATTATCTGAGTAAAGGCAATGTACCTTGAATTTTTCATTGTTTCTGAATGTAATCTGACCTTACTATAGGTACTACATCTGTACATTAGTGCCAACTGGACATCACTAGACCCAGTCAATAATTTCTTGTAGTTAAGGATGTTTTAATCAGAAAAAAGTCTCTTCAGCCACTGCCATTTTGTCTATGACTTTCTTACTGGTGTAGTGTGAAGTTAATTTATATGTCCTTTTGTAACAGTTAATTTTATTTGTTAGAGACCAACATGTAGTTCCAGATTCAAACTACTTCATCAAGATTTTGCATAATCTGAGTAAATCTCCAGCATGCCCACATGGTTTTTGACTGTGTGTATTTAATCCCACCCAGGTTCTGATGTTGTTGCCTTTGTGTAGTTTTGTATACTTCCAAGTCACAAACAGATTAATTGTGGCATTATTAGTCTTCACAGACCTGTTAGGTTTTGTACAGTTTTGCCTACCTGATGATGTATGTCTAGCATATTTTAAAAGATAACTGACTGAAACAAAGCATAAATAGTGAAACAGGTATCCTTACATGTGTTAGGAATTATTTTCTTGCAGATGTTGCCATTTCATCCTTACACATTGATGCTCACATAGACCTTGGATAATGTGCACCTTTTTTTTTTTAGGATAAATGTTTTAATGCTTGTTCACATAAAAATCCTAATTACCTGTGCCTTCTTGTTTTCAGGGGTTTTCTTTGGTTTATTTTTAATGAGAAAGCTATGGAATACTAAATGTCCTTCTTTCTTTTCCATTTCTTTATTGGGGTGGGGAATTGTTTTTCAAATAGGAAGATTGATGTGATGGTTGCTTTTCAGGAAGTTCTGATGATGCTTGATAACTATGTAAGGGACTTCAAAGCATTGATTGATTGGATACAGCTACAAGAGAAGCTAGAAAAAGCTGATGCTCAAAGCAGGTAATTAGATTTATATATTTTTTTAATCTACAGAGAGTAAAGTTCATGGTAAACTTCATTTTCTAGCAGAGATTCAGCAAATAGACCCAGTTTTCCTTTTTGACAAAATGGGTGTGAGGACATTTTATGTGCATTGTCACTGTCACTTAGAACTAGAGGATATTTCCAGTCCTTTTAAATGGTTGGTGTGATGCTTTGTTCTACACTGGGATTTGAAAGAAGCATTCTAGTCTTGAGAAGAGGCATTATTTTCTATATGGGTCTGGCTGATAGGGTTTGGAGTTGGTGTAGAAACAATTGCTAAGAGGAATGATGAAATTCAGCAGGATTCATTACACTTTGAGCATTTGTCAGTTCTGGTTTTGCTTTAAGGTGATAAAGGAAGAGTTACTATGAATTGTGTTTTTAAACTTTTCTTTCCTGGATTTGCAGACCTACTTCACTGGCCTGGGAAGTAAAGAAAATGTCTCCAGGACGCCATGTGATCTCAAGTCCTTCCACAGATAGGATTAGTGTGACATCAAATGCTCGAAGGAGCTTAAATTTTGGGTATGAAACCAGTTAAGAAGTTTATTGAAGCTTAAATAAGGATTGATTTGAAGCCAAGTTCATGAATGCACTCATTTTCTACAGTGACCAATGTATTGTTTTGCTGTTCATTAAATCATATAAGCAATTATTTGCATTCATAAAAGAAAAACCTATGATCTGTAAAGGAAAATCCTATCAAGGACTTCCTTTTTCCTTACTTTGTAATATATTTAATTACTGGTCATTATAAAGACCTGAAGATAAAATACTTTTAGTGTATTTCATGTTATCTGTTTAGTACTCTCTTCTCTACAAAACAAAGGTCAAAATGTCTGTAACTGGCATTTTAAAATTGCCAGTGTGTGCAATGTGAATGTCCAGCTGAGTGTGCAGAAGTAAATACAGGTCAGAAAGAGTGAGTGTAAAGTGAGATTCTGATGATTCTGATGCGTGGCAAAACTGATACTAGTTAAAACGTAGAGTGTGTTATATACTGCAGTGAAGTGTCTTTACTTGTTGAAATGAAAAAACCTGAAAGCAGTTCAACAAAAATGTGCATAAATTTAGAGCAACACTGTGTGGTCCTGTCCCAGTCTGGAGAGCACGGATGTGTCCAGCTGTGATCCTTGTCAGCACGTGTGCTGTAGTTCCTTCAGGTTCCTTGGGATCTAGGGAACACACTACCCAGGTTCCTAAGTGGTTATGGTGTCCTCAGCAGAGATGTGATACTGGCCTGTTTGGTCAGCACCTCTGAGTATTGAGCTCTCTGAAATTTTACATATCAAATATTTCTACAGAAATACTACAGAATACTGTGTTTGATGGCAAAACCAAAGTGTGTTTGGTTTAGGCCCTGTCTGTGGGGGTGTGTCTATTGATACCTACCTGACAACATCTGAGAGGTATCTGGTTAAATGCCTGGTGTGGGGGGGAGAAAATGTGCACAAGCACTCAAATGAAACATTTGAATCTGGTGGAAATCAATGCTCTTTTATTTTTATTAGAACATAACAGCTCAGCATGATTAGACTCTTAGCTAAGCCTTTAGATGTTGCTATTGCTGCTGGAGCTGTTTTATTCACAATCACAGGGACATGATGAGCAACTGTGTGTTAGAGCAGGGAGTAACTGCTCTAACAGTTGGGTTAGATGGGTTTTCTATCCTTCACACTTGCAAACTGTTTTCTTGTGTCTTAGTCTACTTGTATGTCTCAAATCAAGACAACGCCAGAGAGCTGCAATATTTTGTGTGTGAGAGAGAAAATAGGATAGAAAATAAGGGCTGAGACATACTCGGTACCGCAGAAACTTTTGGCAGAATGCTAGGACTTACTAGGAAGGGAATAGGGAATGGAAGAGAAAGTAGTGGTGTACCACTGTGGAAATTCATGATTCATACCTCTAGATATCTTCATATCTTCCCCAAAGCAGTGTAGAAAAAGTAGGAAAAGTACAGAAACTAGAAACAGGAACAGAGATATCAGACAGCATTGATGCAAAAAGAAAAGAACTTGGAGAAGAGATAAGAATAAGGGTGTGATAAATAAAATCACTTACGTGGAAGATGAGTAGGGCAAATTTTGTTCATTATTTTTAATGAAAACAAATTGAGAGTACTAAATGATCAAACACCAGGCTTAAAGTGACAGGAGTATTTTTCAAGACTTAGTATGCAGAATTTGTTACGTGTGTTGCTTTGGTTGCCAATACCATGAATTCCTTAAGAAATTAGTGTCACAAAGATTAAATTTCATCTTGTTTATTAAAAACAAAGATTTGTTGAGTAAATTACAACTTTTCAGTGTAAATTGCTGCAACCTGGAGAGTTTGCCAGAGGAGAAGTAAATAGTTCTGTACAACACTGTTCTGATAGTCTCTGACAGACTGATAAAGCTTTCTAACAAACTATTCTGTTACTTGATCAGACACTAAAAAGAGCTGTGACTTTCATTTAGGAACCCTGCAGTGACAATTTCTGCAACACGTCTGGCTCCTTCTGGTGTAAGTTGGGCCGATAAGGTAAAAGCCAACCATGGAACTAAAGCTGCCAATCCTGAGCTGGCAACAGCACAAGCCTGTCTGGCACCTCCGGCACAGAAGTCGCTGCGGAAAAATGGCAAGTCCCTTTCAGTGGCTTAAGTTATTTTCACAAACTCTGTGGTACAAAGTTAATTCAGAATGTGATGACCTATGTTCTAAGCAAAATTAAACCTAGTTTTGCGAAATACAATGTTTAAATTCAGTATAGAGAGAAAAGATTAATGCAGCCTTACATTGCAATTGTTAAGTTTGAGACAAAAGTGTGTTTTCATGTTTTTCATGTGTAGGTAACATCCTGCTGTATTTTCACTAACTAGAATTTGATCTGTTAAAATACCAGTTTATAACATCCCAAGAAGCAAAAGGTCTTTGGTGACAAGCTGCCAGTCTAATTGGCTGCAAGTTGAGATGGCTCAACAGTATAAAGAATAATGGAATCTGTGGCGAGCTCAAGATAGTTTTATATGTCCTGGGAGAACATGCTATTAGAACTGTGCTGAAGTAACAACTGATGTTTTTTTCCTTGGAAGACAAGAGTTCCCACATTATGAGTTATGAGTTATTTCTCTAAAGATGCTCCTTCGAGAATACTTAGTGCAGCATCTTTCATTCTAGAAGAGATTGGTGTAGTTGCAGACGTAAAAAACAACCATTTGATTTACAAAATTAGTTTCTTTGCACTGGATCCCTGAGATTGTGTTCAGAGATGCATTTCTTTTTCATTTATTTTCTTTGTGTGTGGTCCCAGATGACTTTCTGCAAAACCAGCAGGCAGGATGTAGAAATAGATATTCTGAAAGAAAATTAAAAGTGCCTTTTGGTTTTTTTTGGTGGATAAGAAAAGTTCCAGGAAGTGCATGTATCAATTTAAGAAAGTTGTATGTGCAGCCTAGGAGCAGTAGAAGTCATGTTTAGTGACTTGCAGACTTGTGGCATATTATGGATGTAAAATACCTTGTCCAGGGCTCTTGCAGTGTAAAATGAATGAGTTCAGTAGTGGATTCCTCTGCTCGGAGCAGAACCATCAAACCCATACTCTGAGCATGGTGGTTGAATGGCATTGATGGCTGCTGCTTGCATGAGGGAATAGCTTGCTGTGTACAGTTGCAGTGAGCTGCTTGGGGAGCAGGAGCTCTTTGGCTGAGTTTTCAGCACTATAACTGATGTGTTATTCCACTTCTAATATGCACTAGTAGTTGAAGTTACTCATAACAAAAGCTTTTTCTTGTGATTTTTCTTGTGATTATCGCTCATATTAGAATGACAGGCTCCAAGCTGTTGCTAAAATACCTTTATTAGGTGTTCTTGTGTGAATGGAGAATGTTATTAGCTACACAGGGAATAAAGTGATCTGTATTTCAATATGGTTAATGTATTTTAAGGAGCTAAGAGGAAAACAAAAGACTTTATCCCTATGTTACTTTCAGAGGCTTTTAGAGGCCTGAAGAATCAGTGTTGTCCTGTCTTTTATTGAATGTTACTTGCAGCTGATGAGCTCCAAAGAGAGAGAAGCCACTTAGATCCTGTAGTGCTGGCCTGCAAGTGTTCAGTAGTCTTCAAATCAAATGTACTATGCAATCCAGACTTGAAACATTTAATTTTAAGAAATAACAGTCATTCCTACTGTACTTAGTTTATTCTTAAGAATATCTCATTGCTGATACTGAGCATTGGAGAATTTCAGCGATTCTCTCGTGGCTGAATTGTTTTGAACAAATTGAGTTCTCTATAGGAGTATTTTGTCTTTTGTGTGGAAGGTAGAATCACTTTGGTAAGATCCAGTTATCCTCACTGATGGAAGCACAAGAAAATCTGTGAAGTTTATGTGAAGGGAGCCACAGAGGCTCTTCACATGCATTATTGAAGCAACTCTGGGGCTCGTGTGTCATCTGCTCTGCCCCTTCTCCAGCTAATGCACTCCCAGCTGTTTGGGATGTGGGCCTTGGGGGAAGGATTCCCTCTGCCCCCTGTAATGCTCCCTTGCCCACCCAAAGCCCAGCTGGGGCTCACGGCCGCAGGATTTCCCCAAACGCTTTTATTCTCCAGTGATTTCCAGCAGCATTATGATTAGGTCTCAAAATGGTTTTGTGATGTGGATGAGTATGATACTGTATCTGTTTCATGGTTGATGCAATTTACAAATTTGACTAAATCTCTCTCCCTAAGCCCTTAGGGAGAGAGAAAATGCATTATTTTTCCATATAGTTCTTTAATCTTTCCTTTTCTGGATGCATAATTAAATGAGGTTAAATCATCTTATCTCATTTCCCTCATTAAACTTACTGTTGCCCTCAATATTTAAATGAATTTTAAAAAATTGTCTTTCATGCTTGAGTCTTTTTTACGGTATGAAACGTAGTCTGTTCTTACTGTCTGAGCAGTTTCTGGTCATGAATTCCCTTGTGCCTGTGGTAAAAAGTGAGATGGGTTATACAAGTTTAGAGTGTGTATTAGAGATGGAAGTAGGTGCTTACAATTAAAATAATTGTTATTGCAGAATTTAGGACAAAGAACAATCCAGAACATGTGAACTTCTCAGAAATACTGTTGTTTTTTTTTTTTTGCCATACTTGAAATCAGGTTGGTTTTTATTGTTATTACTATTATTATCATTATAATCGTTCTTGTATTAATTACTCACATCCATAGTTGTGAATAGATGTTCTCTGTAATGTAGCTAAGACTAGAAACTTTGCAGGATGTCCAATCCTTAGTAGTGTCCTGGCTTGGGCTCAGATGGGGCTGAAGTTTAGTAATGTGGAGTTTGGGCAGGATATTACTGGCCAGTAAATGTTTTAGAAGGGCCATGCATCTGCTGAGGTAGAACCCCCAGGAGTTTGCACACAGGTGCCTGGGTTTCTGTTAGTGATGTGTCCAGTGAGGCTCCTTGGCCAGTTCTTCCAGATGGAGCAACTTCCCAAGGACCTGGTGGCTGTGAGGGCCCTGAGATGACAGATGGCTTGTCACTTGTGTGTAACACGAGAGCACGCAGGGACAGCCACATTCACATGAAACTAGAGAATGATCGGGACAGTCAAATGAATTATTCATTTACAAAGCTCTGGGAGTAATCAAACCCGGCATGTGATACGTAGCCTGTGGAGATGGCTACTGGGCTATAAGAATTCCAGACTTAGGGAATAAATATAGAGGAAGATTGGTGCCTTACTGAGCATTAACTTTGTCTCTCATTAGATGTGACCTAATGTCAATCAATGTATTGGCTTTGCAAACTCTCAGTTAAAAACATGCCTGGAAATGACTGAAGACTAAACTGATTGGTGAATTAAAATGAACAAGTATTTTCTGGTGCATTGCTGATTGTCAGATGGCATCACACTGTTAAACTGACTCCAGGTACCTCAGGAATATGAATACATACATGCATTAAAAACTGCTTTGTGTTTAAAGTAAAGGCACCAAACAATATTCTTTCAATTGCAAGTAGTATTTCTGGGCTATTAAAATGCGTGGTTGAATCTTGGGTAATAAATATGAATCTGACAGTGAAGAAATGCAAATTAAAAATTGAACACGTATGGCTTTTATGAAAAGATTCATTCTTACTCTAGTAAGTGTGGTTATGGTTTTGCTATGCTCTGAATAATTTTATTCTGATTAATTCTGTCATTTTAGACTGCTAAGAAATATGCCATGCGACAAAGAATCAAGAGGCAAAAAATATTCTATTTTTTGGTAGAATAAACTTTAGTAGATATTAGTAAAAGATATTAGTACAATTACTGAGATACATGTATATGATTAATATCTCTTACTATCTAGATGTTAGTAACGTTATGTTTAGGTAGTAGATACTGCAGAAGGGTGTCTTCTGAGCCTTTTAATGTAGAAAAGATGCTTTTTTGTAAGAGGTGCCTTCAATTTTCAGAACAAACAGAAGTGAAGTGTTTCAGCAATCTTGTTTTACAAATGACAAGCAAAAGGAGTTGCAATCCAGAAGTTGCTGCAGTAAAGCAGTGGTGGTTCTTTGGTAGATTCTAGCAACTCTTTTTAACAATCTCTGTTGTCTTTTACTTGCCAGGGAAATTTCTTGGCCAGATTTTGTCCTAAGACGGATACAGAGAAATCTTTGTGGTCCCTAAAAGTCACTAAAGTCGGTGGGGTGGGAGCAGCTGTGGTCCCTAAGGGGCCTGAGCAGTCCTTGTCCCACAGGGTGCAGAGCCAGATGCTGCACAGGCTGTGAGCTTTCTGCAGTAAATCTGGTCGTGGTTCCTGGGGAGTTAAAGCCTGTTCCCCAGAGAATTGCTGGAGTTATGATTGTCTCTGAGAGGGCAATAACATGTTCCCATCTCTAGCTCCTGCAGGTAATGATAGTTTTTTCTATGTAAAGATGAAGAAATGAAAAGAAGGCCAACGTTGCCTTTAGGGTCAAATGGAAAGTCTGTGGCAAAGGAAAAAATGTAATTGGTGTGATTTTGACTGCCATTCCCATCTCTGGTCAGTGGGACACACTGAAATGTGTGCAAATGCACATAAGGGGAAGGAGCACAGAAAGGCTTTTTGTAGACTCTGGTACCAGCAGTGATCTGAAGAGATCAGTCATATTCATTCCCACAGTTTGGGAATTTTGTTTACTTTAACATACACAGCAATTTTTCTAGAGTGGAACAGTCTCAATAGTAAAATACCAAATTACCTTTTTGCATCTGTCATTACCATTATTGTTAAGGTTTGTGGACAGTTCTATAGTTATGTAAAAACAGCTGTTGCATGAGCTGCTCAGCGAAGATAAATTCCAGTACAGTCCTGTCAAATTCCCAGGTAACTTAGGATTTACACCAGCCATTGGGCTGGGCTGCTGTGTTTCATCCTGAGATGTTAAAATAAACTAGTACTTAAACGAGCAGTGTTTGTAAAATGCTGGATGCCGAGGGCAGCAAAGGATGAAAGTGCCATTAGTTCTGGTTTGGGCTCATTTCCAGTTACTGGTTACTGCTACTGTTGAACATTGGTTCAAATCCACCTAAAGGCTGCTTAGTCCAGTTCATGTGTTAAACCTTATTGTTTGAGCTCAAGCTCTGGTCTTTATCCCTGAGCAACATGACCATCTTTGTTAGTAAAAACTTTAGAAAAACCCAGAGAATTAATTTTTTATACAAGTTGTATTCTGGATTATTACCCTCTGTAAAACAGGCAATTTAGTGTTGGGGTTTTTTGCATCTCTGCTCCTCCAGGTAAAAGTCATCTTCTACACCCTTCTCTTCCTTTTGTGTGAACAATCTTAAAAGCAGCTTTTGCTAAAAGTATGTTGGACAATATAGACATAGTTAGTTCTTGAGGTTTTTGCAAGAATTTTTGTCCAGCAAATAGACAGACCTGAGCTTACCTTTCACACTTGAGAGTGGTACTGTCATGCTTCAAAGAATCACTTACAGTCATTTCAAGATCCATGGGAAATGATGTGCTGTTATTAATTGCTGGCCACAAAAATGTTACATATGGAGAAGAAGTTCACCTTGAAATCTAGTCACATGTATAACCTGATGCTTCACGCAGACAAATGTAACTTCAAATGGTTTTCAACTGTGTACCAATATCAGATGTCAGAAGTCTTGATCAGAAAATTATATGTAACAGCTATATAGAAATCAAAGTAAGTTGAAGAAAACTGCTTTTCTATTTTCTCCTTCAGTTTGCAGTCTCATTGTAGCAATATTTTGCAATAAATTGCAATTATTTAGCAATATTCCTGGAATGCAGGAAAAGCAGTTTTCTAAAAGCTGACACCAATTAGTGTATTTCTGTAATCAGAGTGAAACAAATAGAAAAAGAAGTAAAGAAAACACTGGAAGAATAGTAAGCCACATTTCTGCTTTCCATGCTAAGTCATGAATTGTGTCTGTACTTGCACTTTCATGAAAGGCTTCTAACGTTAGTGTTGCTGCAAAGAAGAGCAGATGTGGTTGCTTTGTTGTGCTTTACTGTCTCATGAAATAGCAAGGGAAAAGCATGGCAAGCTTATGCACATGTTGTCATTTGCCACATCTTTTTGTGTCTGAGTAGCTTCACTCTTGGCAGTAACAGAACGTGTCCCATGAATAGAGTTGCCTGGTGTCTGTAATACCAATAGCATTCCTTGAAGTAAAAAGCTTTGCTAAAGAATATTTCATTGATTTTTTTGATATTGATTTTTAGAGGGAACATTTTTCTCCCACAACCTGTGTAATACTGTAATAAAATAGTTGTTTCTAATGCTTCTATTTATAAGTTTTCCTTTCTGAGAGTGGGGGGTGTTTTTTTCACATAGATCGGAAGGATGCAGAGGGCTGGGAAACAGTTCAGCGTGGAAGGCCTGTTCGATCTCGATCCACAGCTTTGGCAACCAAAGCTCCTGTAGCTGCAGAATCACTGAAGTCCAGAGGTGACAGTGACAAAGAAAATGTAATTTCACCACCAGCAGAAAACAAGCATGGGAGTTCAGTCATTGGTGGTGCTGCATCCAAAAGCACGGAGCTGGTACAGAAGGATCCTTTACATCAGTCTGAGGGTCCTCCTGCTGAAAGGACACAGGTCAGTACATAATTTTGAACCATTTTCTAACCTGTAATCTTACAACTTTTTCTTCAGAGCATTTTCTAAAGGTGGTGTCATCTAGAGCTTTTATCAACTAACCAGATTGGAAAAGGCTTTTAAAATAATGGTTATTTCAGTTACATTTATGGAAATGCATTAAGATGTTGGCACAAATAGGCTAATTAAAATTATGATGCTGTGGACAGCTTTTCCATGTTTTCCAAAAAGTCAGCAGTCAGCACATCTCATCCATAGATTTCAGTAGAAAGATCCAACTTTCGCAAGGTTACGAGCACCTGAAATAAGTGAAGTTATTTGCATCACTCACTGTTGTTGGCAGCCATTTCCCTAAAATCTGACACTGACTTTAAAAATCAGTATGTTCCATTTTGTTAATTTTGCAAATGCCTCTTGTTAGTTTGCAGCCTCAGAAGCCAATGGGAGCACTGGCACCACACTGCAAGGGGATTCCTTAGAACCAGCTCGTGAGGTGCCTCCAGTTCTCACCAGTACTGACTGCAGTTCAAAAACTCCGCAGATGAATGAAACCTTCCCCCAGAGCACTGCCACTACAGACTGGCATCAAACAGAAAAAGCTAAATCTGAAACTGAAATGGATCCCTCAGATATTTCAAATGTGAGTGCTGCCAGATTGGTAAGAAATCTCAGAAGATTTGTGAGTGAATAATAAAGCTAAGCCTTCATTTACTTGGTCTGTGTTGTACAGTGTTTACTGTTAGCCTTACTTAAAAACTGCAGAAAAATCGAGGAGGTACTTGCTGTAGGAAAAATAATTTGTTGCACAGATACTTTTCATGATAGAATTTAATTCCAGTAAAGTTTCTGAAATTCAACTAGAAAGATATAAATGTGTTATTTGGAATAAAGAGATCTGTGCTGTCATTACTTCTTTTAATAATGTTTGTGCTAATTTTTCATTTCCTTCCACTATCAATCATTTAAACTCTCATTAAAGTCTTACTTCAGTTTTGCTCATCATTCGAACTGGAAACACATGGGATATCAAAATTCTCTTAGAAACAAAGTCAGACCTCTGCCTTTTAAGACTCGCTGAGATGCCCTGCTGGGTGTTCCTTTACAACCAGCACTTTGGAGGAATGCCATTCTTAAAGCAAAAAACGTGAAGTCAGTTTTCTGTTTTCATCTGGCTTCCCGAAAAGAGTGTCCTTTCCTGTCTGGGGAATTCTGCAGGTCTCAGGGTGTGTCTGCTCCACTGGATTCTCTGAGTGGAGAGCTGCAGTAATGTTACATAAAATCCAGGTTGTACTTTTGGGTGCTTTGTTTCGTTTTGGGTTTTTAGGGGTTTGTATTTGGTTTGGTTTTATTTTGTCAGAAACTAGATTAACATTCTGATTTGCAGAAGTTTTCCTGTAAATCACTTTCCCTTTAACTTTTGCAAACTGGAGTCCTTCTAGATAATTTCCAAGCCAAGTACCCGTTTGCTTTTAGAGCACATTGCTAGCATCTCATCCACTAGCATTGTTTCATCTGCTCAGTTATTAACAGTTCAGGATGCTGCCAGGTCAGTGGGATCTGTGTCTCTGGGAAGCATTTTATTACTCCAGATTAGACTGCTTTAAACACATTTGTGTAATGTGACACATTGTTTGGTAGCTGGAGTGGAAGTGAACTGGTTAATGCTGGACCTTAGAGAAGGAAACAAAATCAACATATTCAGGCTTACATTTTTGCCCCACTCTCTTGTCATTTGTGTTGAAAAACAAGTCCAGCCTAAGATTCCATTGTATTAACTATGGTAAAGTTTCCAGATACAGTTCATGCAGATGTTTTTCATCTTTAAATAATACTTTGGAGCATGATTCCTTTTGTAGAGGTAACAGCATGGCATGCACTTCTGTCTCAGAGCATGCCTTACTTAGTCCCTAAGAGTAAGTATTTAAAACAGTAATTATAGGAGAGCTGTCTTTGTGTTTTTAATGACAGTGTTTGTATAATAAGTTCTTGAATTATGTAAATAATTAATTTCGTAAGTGTTTCATGTAGTTATTAAATACATGCTGCTAATAATAGCTGCTAACACTTTTAGTTGGGTTTATATTTTCAGCTACCTTCACTAAATATATCAGTAAAAAATGAACAAAGTACCATATAATTCATGTTAACTATGTAGAGTCCTCCTTTTTGTGCCTGCTACTGATCTGGGTTTTTTTTTCTGGTGTCATGTTTCCTACAGTCCATGGCAGAAGTCCTTGCTAAGAAAGAAGAGTTAGCAGATCGCCTGGAGAAGGCAAATGAAGAAGCCATTGCCAGTGCTATTGCAGAGGAGGAGCAGTTAACCAGGGAGATTGAGGCAGAGGAGAACAATGACATTAATATTGAGACTGACAATGACAGTGACTTCTCTGTGAGTGTCCAGTTTGTTTTAGTGTACCCAAATTCAAGTTTTGTTGTCAGTGGAGTATGAATATAGAATTTGTTAGTGTTTGTTTTGGCATAAACATAACCCATTTTACATGTGAAATAATGTCATGTAATAATTATACCATACTCAGGTATATTTAGCTTTACTAAACTCAGCAGCACAGTGCTGCTTAGTGGTACAGAGTCCTCTGATTCTGCAGTCATTGTCCTGCTGCTTATTTCTGGGTGCAACACGGGGGGAGCTGGGCCTTGTTACATTCATTGCTGCCATGGAACAGTAGGTGAAGCAAAAGGCTTCATTTTTACTGTGAGAGCAGGAGCAGCATGTACCTCTGGGGTGGCCTGTTCGGTTTGGCAGCATTGCTGAATATTGCTGGGTTGGCACTGTTTAGTGTGTCTGTGCAACTGTGAGTTAAGGTTTATGTTTTTACTGTCTGGTTCATATTAAATTTCAGGCTAATATGGGCAATGGGAGCATATCCTTCTGTGGTTTGTCTATGGACTGGAATGATGTTCTCGCCGATTATGAAGGTAAATTTTTATATATTACTATGTTTACATGGAAATGACAGCAAAAATTTAGAAAAATTCCCATTTTACTCATGGCCACTTAAGGTCCCAGATGATTCCCCAACAACATTCCAAAGTTACGTTATTTTCTGTGTTGTTTCCTGAGAAAAGATGGATTTTCTGTTCAAACTGTCTCTGCATCTCTTTATTCTTCAGTTCTCTTTCTGCATTTCTCTATTATAATTTTACATTTTTTATCCAGTTTTATATTAACATCTCGATAACAGTGTAACAAAATCATTAAGCATTAAAAAAGGACAGGTATTAAAGATGCTTCAGTCTGTGTTTACACCTAGGCCCAAGGAAACCCATCTGAGAGAGAACTAGAGAAACTAATCCTTATTAATTGCATTTCTTGTCAAAAAGTGTGTTTAAATGAGGCACACCTTTGTTTTGATCTGTACAGCTCGTGAGTCCTGGCGCCAGAGCAACTCCTGGGGAGACAGGGTGGAGGAGGAGCCTGCACGTCCTCCTGGCCACGGCATCCACATGCATGAGAAGCTCTCGTCACCCTCACGTAAAAGGTGCTGCAGTTCTTACCTGCCTGGATTAGCCAGGGAAAATAAGCAAACAAACTCATGGCTGCTTGATGCTGTTCATAAATCTACTCTGTGTAAGGCTGTGGGTGGGAAGTGCTACGAAAACCTCTCTATATTTTTTCATGACTAGTCTCGTGCTACATTGTCCACTAAATAAAGAAGTCTAGAAGAACAGTATTCACATTTACAGGAAATAATTGCCCTCCAGTGGCCTATTTGTTTTCTCTTACTGAAATGGCATAGAAATGTTTGCTGCACTGTCAGTTAATATTGTCTAACTTGCTTTTGCTCTACCATGGGTTTTATTAAAAGAACAATAGCAGAATCCAAAAAGAAGCATGAGGAGAAACAAATGAAAGCTCAACAGCTGAGAGAAAAGTTACGTGAAGAAAAGACACTGAAGCTTCAGAAACTGATGGAGAGGGTAAGCTTTCTGTGATACAAAGGGCTGCTCTGCTGCCTTCCAGAAATGGATTTTTTTCCACATAGTAGACATGTTAGAGATTAGTGGTGGATTTTTTTCCACATAGTAGACATGTTAGAGAAACTAGTGGTGAAATGAAGTTTTTATCTGAGTCTTGAGTTTCTGTAGTTTTCACAGCTGACTTGTGCATCACTACAATTAAAGAAAGCATTATTTCAAATCATGAACTTCTTTGACTGTTTATAGTATAAAATCTCACATTCAGGGAAGGCATGATGAGAGTTGAAATGTGTTGCGTGTATCCAACAGAAATAATAAAACAAAAATGAAGCAGTGTCCTTTGGGTTAAACTTAAGGCAGGCTTTGTGTAGGGCATTAAAATGTTTTGTTACTGTGAGGAAAGCTTCAAGTATTAGAAAATCCTGAGGAAAATTCAGGCCCTGTTGTCAGATACCACGTTAGTAATGAATTGACTCATTCCGTGTAGGAGAAAGATGTAAGGAAATGGAAAGAAGAGCTGTTAGATCAAAGGCGCAGGATGATGGAGGAGAAGTTACTCCATGCTGAATTCAAACGAGAAGTGCAGCTACAAGCAATTGTGAAAAAAGCACAAGAGGAAGAAGCTAAGGTAAGTGACTTTGTTTTCAAGAGGAACTATTTAATAGCTGTGCTTTTATAGATGTTGTACCTCAGAGTGCTCCTGAGTAGTTTGTGAAGGACAGTGCAGGTTAGATATGAACACATGTGAGCCATGAAGCAGATAAATGCTGATGGCTAAATGGTGCAGTTTTTTCTAATATGATTTAAAATTAATTAGCTATTACTAGACATCATGGTGGGTTCGTGTGGAAGAAAAGATGGGTTGAAATGAAGAGCTGATATTTAGCTTGCTGCTTTTGTTCCTCACTGAGTGTGGCAGCATTTTTGGTGATATTTAGTCCTCCTGGAAGGACTAGAAGATCTAATGATCAATTCTCTGCTTTCCAGCATGTAGAAAGAGCAGTGGGGGGAGCTCATATTTCTTCTCCTTTGTTAACAAACCATTCTAGATCCAGCACTGTGTGTCCTTAAACAGTACTTGTGTTGCTGTGTTTTGTACCACTAATGTTGTTGAGCAGCTGGGAACAGACAGAGATCTGCAGTTAGCATGTGGCAGTTATTCTAAATTAAGTATGTTTAGTACTGTTCTGACTTAATTCCATAAGCCAATAACTAGGTGGATGCTTTTTGGTTTGCCTCTTTCTTTCTACTTTGATAAAATGTTAAATGGTTTAAGCCAGCCAGCCACTAAGCACCACACAACCACAGTTATTCTGCCTCCTGTCCCTGGGATGGGGTGAGAGAATCGGAGGTGTAAAGGTGAGAAATCTCATGGGCTGATGTAGAAACAGTTTAGTAAATGGATGGGAAAAATCAGTTCTAAGAAAAAGGAGAATAACAGAGATAAAGAAAGACAAGCGATGCAGAAGGAAACAATTGGCACTCCCTGAGCAGTGGCCCCACACCAACCTCCCCCCAGTTTTGTTGCTGCACACGATGTCCTGTGGTCTCGAATATCCCTTTGGTCCCTTGGCCTTGATGATGTGCAAGCCCTGCTCAACAGTAACCAAAACATCCCTGTGTTATCAGCATTGTTTCCAGAACAAATCCAAAACATAGTCCCATACTAGCTACTGCAGAGAGAGTTAACTCTGTCCCAGCCAAAACCAGCATAACATAAATGAAGTATTTTATTTTAAAGGCTATTTTTCCCAAGTAAAGATTCATGCATCTCCTTGAAAATGTTTCATTATATGATCAGCATGTATCCCAGCTGTTATTGATGCAGCTGTTCATTTGTATTATTCAAGATAAGCACAACAAAACTGATTGCGCTTTTTTACTTAGTTGCTGTTTCTATCTTGGATTAAAATGATTTCTAGACTACCTAATCAGTCTATCATACATTGATTACTATCCCATTACACCAGTGTGACTTCTGTAATTATATTAACTAAACCACACTTACCATAGTTCCCAAGATAAGCAGATGTTTCAAATACTGTGTGTGTTTAAATTTGTAGGATCTGCTGCTTCATGAGGTTCTTGTGTTCTGGAAATCAAGGTTAATTGGGCCAGAAGGCTTTAGAGAAATAACTGATGGGAAGGATAGCTGCAGACCGTGGTAACTGTTGCTGCCCAGTTGGTTATCTAAATTCCCAGTTCTTGCTTGTTTACTGACCTG
Source organism: Vireo altiloquus (assembly GCA_013396875.1). Classification (NCBI taxonomy): domain Eukaryota; kingdom Metazoa; phylum Chordata; class Aves; order Passeriformes; family Vireonidae; genus Vireo; species Vireo altiloquus. Next base: position 660,138 of record VZRF01011821.1, read on the forward strand.
TAAAATTCATTTTGTTAATGGATTCTAGTCAGTAAACAAAGTTACAATCATGATCCTGCCGCCCTTTCTCATGATCTATTTTTGTCTGTCTGTATATGTTCCCTTTACCTTTTCTTTTTTCAGTGTGCACATTTAAGTTCTTTTAAGTTAACCTTTTCTTACTATTTTTTTGTTCTTATGTATTGCACTGTCCTGTGGTTGAAAAAGATAATACATGTTCATGAAATAGGCTATATGGATAAGAAATATTAGATCATGAGCCTGTTTGGTTTTTTCTTATTCATACTATGTATACTTTCACTTTTTTGATCAGTAAGTACACATATATTTAAAGTTAGCTCAAAACACCTGTTGGATTCTACTAACACATGTATTTTACTGATTTATCCATCTGGGTTTTAACATTACACATTTTGTGACAGAGAGAATGGACTGATGGAGTCTCAATGCTGAGAGAATTGAGAGGATTTTTCTGTATTTTACCCAAAGTTTCTTGTTTCTCTGATACAATTCAAATTCTCTTTTTATATTCCATGGGCTGTCTTGCTTAAAACAAACAAAGCAATAATGAATCATTACAATACCTAAAGACTTACTTTCAAGATGGTGGTTTTCCACCAGTTAAATTCTCAAGTGGATAATTACCAAATGGATGGAATTCCCTAAGATGAAACCTATTTCAGTTTCTCAGGTGTTTTCTTTGGCTTTCTGATTGTTTGCAGGTCAATGAAATTGCTTTTATAAACACCTTGGAAGCTCAGAACAAACGGCACGACGTGTTAAACAAACTCAAGGAATACGAGCAGCGCCTGAATGAGTTACAGGAAGAGCGACAGCGAAGGCAAGAGGAGAAGCAAGCGCGGGACGAGGCAGTTCAGGTACGAGGTGGTTCAGGTACGAGGTGGTTCAGGGACGAGGAGGTTCAGGTAGGAGGCGGTTCAGGTAGGAGGCGGTTCAGGTAGGAGGCGGTTCAGGTAGGAGGCGGTTCAGGTAGGAGGCGGTTCAGGTGCGAGGCGGTTCAGGTAGGAGGCGGTTCAGGTAGGAGGCGGTTCAGGTGCGAGGCGGTTCAGGTAGGAGGCGGTTCAGGTAGGAGGCGGTTCAGGTGCGAGGCGGTTCAGGTAGGAGGCGGTTCAGGTAGGAGGCGGTTCAGGTGCGAGGCGGTTCAGGTAGGAGGCGGTTCAGGTAGGAGGCGGTTCAGGTGCGAGGCGGTTCAGGTAGGAGGCGGTTCAGGTAGGAGGCGGTTCAGGTGCGAGGCGGTTCAGGTAGGAGGCGGTTCAGGTAGGAGGCGGTTCAGGTGCGAGGCGGTTCAGGTAGGAGGCGGTTCAGGTAGGAGGCGGTTCAGGTGCGAGGCGGTTCAGGTAGGAGGCGGTTCAGGTAGGAGGCGGTTCAGGTGCGAGGCGGTTCAGGTAGGAGGCGGTTCAGGTAGGAGGCGGTTCAGGTGCGAGGCGGTTCAGGTAGGAGGCGGTTCAGGTAGGAGGCGGTTCAGGTGCGAGGCGGTTCAGGTAGGAGGCGGTTCAGGTAGGAGGCGGTTCAGGTGCGAGGCGGTTCAGGTGCGAGGCGGTTCAGGTGCGAGGCGGTTCAGGTAGGAGGCGGTTCAGGTAGGAGGCGGTTCAGGCACGAGGCTGTTCAGGCACGAGGCGGTTCAGGCACGAGGCGGTTCAGGCACGAGGCGGTTCAGGTAGGAGGCGGTTCAGGAGAAGGTGTCTGTAGCTGCAGGGGCACAATGGAACCCAGCTTTTGTGTTTCATTTTGCCTCTGCAGACGTTAAAATACAGTTTTAGTACAGTTTCTCTTCATTCCTTTCTATTTCATGCCTGAAAGAGCAGTGAGAATTTGCTTTTCCCTGGCTAGGAGCGCAAGAGAGCCCTGGAAGCAGAACGGCAGGCCCGGGTGGAGGAGCTGCTGATGAAGAGGAAGGAACAGGAAGCACGGATTGAACAGCAGAGGCAAGAGAAGGAAAAAGCACGAGAAGATGCAGCACGGGAGAGGGCCAGGTAGCTTTGCAGTCATTTCTTTGGTTCCCTCCACCGTTATCCTCCCCAGCAAACTGCACCTGCTCTACAACAGCAGCACCTTCCTGGCTTGTCAGGCTTTGGATTTTAAAAAGTAGCATAATTAAGGATTCTTGATGAATGGCTTGAAAGAAGAAATCAAGCGAGTCATCATAAATTCTGTACTAGGTTTTTGTATTCCTTATGTACATGCACAATATAAGTTGCATGGCTATATTTCATTATATTCATCTTAGTTTTATTGCTGACAAGACCTTATAATAATTTGCCTTTTTCATATTACCCCTTAGTTTTCTAAGGAAACAAGATTAATGTACCCATGTTCCCCATTGCCTTTGCTCTCCAGAAACTTAAGGACTTACTGGCATCAGTGTGATTTCACACTGTTGTAGACACCAAAGATTACATTTTTGAAGAACAAAGCCAGGAAATCAGGCTTCATTAATTCTGCTGCCTGTGAACTACTTGGTTTATAGTTTTGCCCATTATTAAAAGTTCATAAAGGAGACTTCACATGGACTTTACATGGACTCTCTCTTCCTTTTGAGCCTAACATAAGGTGCAGAGAAAATGAATGTTGGTATGTGAGAGAGGTTTACTTTCAAGTCTGATGCAATCTGATACATTCTGCTTGTTTAATTTACCAAATTCTCTTTGTATTCACCTCCTATTTCTCCCTCTTTTCCTGTAGTTCCCCTGCCATAAGCATTCCTTAAAACCTTGATAAAAGTTAGAGTTTTTTCTGTGCTGGGTGTACACTAATGGTTCTTGTTATATTTTTATTGTCAGGGCTTGTTTTCTTCAAAATTGTCATGGAAGAGGAATTTTTTTTCCCCAAGTAAAATATTCAGAAATGTATTGATCACCTTTCATCTTCTGAAGTCCTTGAGTGACATCATAAAGAGATTCAGCTTTCCATTAGATGTCTAGTGAATTCTGGGTAGCATCTGTAGCCTTTCCTGGGGCTTCATGGACCTTTCCTCTGTGTATTGAGCCACAGTCACAATGAGATGGAGTGAGTTGGAAGGGATCCTTCAGTATCTTATTCTCATTTTCAAATACCCAAGGAAGATTAGGACTAATGGAGAATTTGGTTATGTGGTTTTGGGAAGATATACCCTGCATGTGTAAGGCTTCTACATCTTTCTGAAATTTGAGGAAGCCCTCAAAGTAAGCAAATGGCCAACAATTGTCCCACTGTCCCCATCTTTGTCTTCTAGGGCCTTCTACAGTTAGGTCTCAAAAATCTGCAAGCATATAATTCCTTGCTCCTTTAGTTTAATCAGTGTTAAAATCTGCCACATCCCTTTCTTGCACCCCATTCATTTCCTTATGGTCTGTGAGGAGCAGCAGTTTCCATTTGCCTTCTGTTGGTGTTGTCAGCAAATCTCCTCTGTGCTTGTTGCTACAACGCTCCGTTTTCAAACCCTGTGTGCTTGATACTGCAGTACCGTGCTTGCACTTGTTTTCCTTTGCCAGATGTTGATTACACAAGAGAGATTCTTTCTTTCTTTCTTCCTTTTTTTTTTTGATAATTTTGGAAAAGAGTAGGAAAGAATGTGTGTGGTGCCTTACAGCCTTACAATCTGGTGATTCTGTTATGTCAGAGTCATTACAGCTCCCTAATAACAGTTCTGAGGTTTCTCTGGCACAGCAGAGTGAGGACAGAACTCAGTGTCCTGGTTTTGAAGCTCAGGGAGGGATGAGCTTGACAGGAAGCTGGCTGTCCTGGCCTCCCATCCTGGACTGCAGAGTTTGGTGGAACATTGGGGTATTGTTTTTGGTGTTTTGTTGGGTTTTTTCCTGCCACTAGGATTTGGCTTGATTTAATACTTGCTGGAATAAGTAATTCTTGTAGTATCTGCTTAAAGTTTCCTCAGTATAAGCTTTACTTTGTGCATCTGTTGGTCATTAAAGCAACTGTATGAATGGAATAGTGTACTTAAAACTGACTTTAAAAGCCCCTCCACCCTTATGGTACATTGACTTGTTTCCAGTAAAGTTTTAGTTGTAATTTCAGAGTATTTTATATTCCAGAGAGTTGAAATCCATAATACAGAAGATTTTGTTCTTGTCAGTAGAAATCATAAAACTGTATAAAATACCCTAACCATGTAAAAAGAATGCTTTTCAGAAGGCCTCGTGCAGGAGTAATGTTGATGCTCTGTAAACAGAAACTTGAGAATTTTGTTTCAAAGACTATTAACCCAAAGTATGAAATGGTAATAATCTGTTGTAGTCTGTAGCATTAAACAAACATGTAAAAATGCAGACTGAAAGAAACAGCTAAAATGAGCTTGTAGTTCAGTTTTCCTTTCTGTACCTCAGGGGAGATGACACCTAAACTACCTAATGCTTCTCATCCATAATCTCCTCCTCACCCCTCCCGTGCCCAGAAGAGTTCGCTTTTTCTTTCTGAGAGAACAAGTGTTTAGTGTTTACCATTTGATTTACTTCCTCCCCTGTCTTCTTTCTTACCTTCTTTTATGTTTTCTGTGGCTTTTTGTTTTAAAAATGTTGCTTTATCTGAGCCTCCTACTTTTATGGAACTGATTTAGGTTTTTTCTACCAGATTTTTATTTAAAAAAACCCTAGACAAACAGGGTTTTTCACCCACACATGACAAAATCCATTGCAGTTTGGGTAATAGTAAAGTTAGCTAATGTTAGGCTCTCTAGTTTTGTCAGCTCCTTTAATTTTAGAATGCTTTTTGAAAAGATGGCTGATGGCTTTGATTGACTCCTTCATAGCTCAGTTTTACCCAGAGCTTTCATTATGTCTTTGGCCCTTTAAAGCTGTCAGGCTTCTCTCCCATCACATTGTAGAATTTTTTTGCATAAACAGCATGAGTAGCTGACTTTCTTCCTCTTTAGGATTTAGTTACTCCCTTGGCTTACTGATCACTAGGAAGTTGTTCTTGATGGAACTCTTAAGGTTTCTCCTTTATATATATATAAAGGGTTATATGTGGGTTATAGTTACAAGTCAAGTTACACCCCTTTTTCTTTTCTCAGACAGAAAAAAAAATCTAAATCTCTTCAGCAGGGTGATGCTGTTGTTGGTCACAGTTTTATCTGGAAGTTTCTATGTTTAAATTTGTATCAATGACCATTTTATGAAACACTGCCCTCAGTGCTGTAAGGGTTTTTTCCATTTGTTGTTCTACTCCTCCCTGTTGGTTCACTGAGTGCAGCCCTTGGCTGAAGATTGCAAATGGTGACAGGGTTTCACATTCATCACTCTTTGTAGCCTCTTCTGGACTATCATTGCTCTGATTGGGACTGAGGTGTGATCCAGGTTCTGCTGCCAAGGTTCAAGTGTCTGTCTGTATTAAGTCATTCAAATGAAAACATCAGCATTCTCTGTTAGCTAAGTTGCTTTTTGTTATTTTTCTTTTTGCTGAATCATCTTCAACTTCACTTTTGGGTTTTCTTGTTCTTCATTCCGAACATAAATGTGCCAGTATTATTCATGCTTTACATTGATACACATGTATTAATAATAATAACCTCCCTATACTGATTATCTTTTGGTTAGAGATCGAGAAGAGAGGTTGGCAGCTCTTACTGCAGCTCAACAAGAAGCCATGGAAGAACTGCAGAAGAAGATCCAGCTGAAGGTATAAAAGGATACATTAGTTGAAAAATATATCAGTATTTCTTTGCTCAGTTTAATTCCATTTGCTGTAATTCAATGTGTTTTTTCTTTGTTGCTTTATTTTCCATTCAGCACGATGAAAGTATTAGAAGGCACATGGAACAAATAGAACAGAGAAAAGAGAAAGCAGCTGAACTAAGTAGTGGAAGACATGCTAATACTGACTATGCACCAAAGCTTACACCCTATGAGAGGAAGAAGCAGTGCTCATTATGCAATGTCATGGTGAGTTGGGTAGAGGGAATACTGCTGGAATTGCAAGACCAACCCAAGCCATGAAGCTACAAGTTCTGCTTCATTCTCTTGCACATTTACTGTATCCTTGCTCTGCTTTTGTAAAAAATGCTCCTTATTCTTCTGTCCATAAATCAGGTGGGTTAGGGAAGATTTGGAAGAAGTGTAGAGTTGTGGGTAAAATGGAGACTGTGGGCAGCCCACAGTTATTGGCTGTCTCTGCTGAGAGAAGCAAGGACTCAGGAGCATCAAATAGAAAAAGATGGTTAAAAGATTTACAGCAAAGTAAAGAATGTGGTCCTTTACATAGCAGGCACTGAGCTGGCAACACCTTTTTGTAAGGTGCTGTGGATATTTGGATTTACTGGGAGCTCAGGGGTTGATTGGTTATGTTTCGTTGGATTGAAATTCACAGAGAAACCACATCAAGCTCAAGAAGTTCTGGAATTGAGTTTGGTTGGACACTTAAAAGTGTTGGAAAGGAAAAGGAGCATTCTCTTTGTCTCCTCTTTTCCTTTGGTGTCTTCTTTTTGGTCACTGTCAGAAGCCAAGTACATTGCTTGGCAGCGTCCCAGCCTCAGCAGGGTGTCTCTGCTTGTGTCTGTCTCTCCCTCCTGTGTCCCAGGAATGGTGGGGGAGAGAAGCTACAGTCACTGAGCCAGGGCTGGGAGATCTGCTCTTGTTGATAACTGCTTTCACTGCTTTGCAAAGACTGTGCATTACTGGAGCCTTGTATGCCACTAAGCATTATTTCTCTTTAATTGCTGCATTAAGCAAGATTGCATGGGATCACCTCAGGCAGTGCTGGAACAGAAACTCAGGCTCAGCAGACTGGAGTCTTGTATACTCACTGACCATGCATTTCAGAATGAAACTCCAATATATGAAATTAGATTGAAGATTGAAAATGAGAGGAGAGCCCAACCTATTTTTTAATCTATTATTACACTGCTGGCTAGCAAATCATTCTGTAATTCACCGTTAAGTCCTGCATAAAAGATGTTTATGTAAATTAGGTTGAGGAGTAAAGTACTGTGCTTGAATTTCTGAACATACTCCTGACAAACTGGCATATTTTATATTGTATATACTGTTGCTAATACATCTAGAATTTGCAAAGGAAAAATACCTATTAAGTCATTGTCATTACAGATCTCATCGGAAGTGTATCTTTTTAGCCACATTAAAGGGAAAAAACATCAACAAGCTGTGAGAGAAAACAGTAGTATACAAGGACGAGAGCTTTCAGATGAAGAAGTGGTAAGTTTTGTACTATTTTTCTATGTTACTTCTAGTTTAAAATGCCATTCAGCTGAGTAGCCTATGAAAGTTCTTGAAAATTCTTATAAAGGAGTCGAACAAGATTGTTTTTGCTAGCATGGGAATCATAGCAGACTACCAATGAAAAGGAATGAAAGAAACAGCACATTCACATACTGCAGGTAATTGCCATTGGAAGTAGATACTTTATAAAATGGGACTGATTGCTTTTCTGTTAACCAGAGGCATTTTTCATGTCACTACATTTATCTTTTCATCCTAGAAATCTTACACATTGCAGGTGCTGACATCCTGCTTTTTTTCTTTGTTCCTTCTTGTTGCTTGAAATACCTCAGTCCTTTTTTAGGTGAGCGGATGTGCTATCCTAAGCATCAAGGTCCATAATGCTGATCACTGTAGTGCTAAATTACTTCAAAATGTAAGATTTGAAACGTTTTGTAAGTGTTAACATTGCTAAGAGTAATAGTTTTTCAGTAGCTTCTTTAGAAGAGTTGGCATTTAGGATTATTTTTAGGAAGCATTGAGGACATTTTGTACCATACCAAGAGGCCACTGTTTTGTAGAAAACACGTCTGTAGAGTTGCCTCATTTATTTTTTCGTTGCTGCTGCCAGAATTCAACTACAGTATTACGTCAAGGACTTTTCTATGAGAATATGAGTTCTGCCACATCCAAAAAAAATTTTTAATGCCCCTGTGTTATTTTATCTGTCTGGTGTGAGAAGGAAATAGTGTGCAAGGCAGTTCTTCAGCACTGATTCAGATTGAATTTAGTTGTGTTTGGAAATCTGTTTCTAGCCAAGCTGATTCAGATGATACTGTCCAGTAACTCTGATTTTTTCACTGTCCTTCACATTTGCCGTTTTTATTTACTGAAACATTCTATTTATTTTCAGCTTCTTACATCTGGTTGTAACGTATTTTCCTTTTTAAGAAGCTTTGGAGGGCTAGGTCTCTGAAGTACTGAAATCCACAGAGGTGGTTATCACTGAAAAAGCAGAAAAAGATAACTGGAGAGATAGAGTAGTCTGGAGAAATAAATGTTTGTGGAGTTGCACTTTCCTGCCCTTTCCCAACTGTAATGAAAGTACATAAACTGGTTTTTTGGTTTCTTCTTTCCTCTGGGACAGTGGTTAGTGGGAGTTGTGTGGGTTTGGGTTTTAGATGCCAGGCTTACCTAAGTGGATATATGTGAGAAATCTCCATACCTCACGTGTTTCCCTGGAAATAACAGCTCTGAGATTTCCCAGAATCTTTCCTGTTGTGGGCAGTCCCAGGTATTGACATTTTCTTGGGTCTCTCTGGCCTTTACTGGTATCTGTCTGACTGAACTGTGGTTCTTGCTGGGCAGCTGGCTCAGATGAATCTGGAGGAAAAGAGTGAGCTGGATTTTCTTCTGACTGGGCATTACAGCCACTTCACATGGGATTTGATAGCTGAACAATTGCAGTGTCTGGGCAACGGCCTCGGGAACCAACAGCTGCACTTACACCCTGCTGGGGAAAGGGAAGTTCCACTAGAGGGCGCAGAGATCCTGATTTTTGTGCTAAAATCCAGGGTTTCTCAGCAAAACATTTTGATGTGAACTTAAGACCTAGCTGAAGGTTAAATGTATGTATTTCTTGAATAATGTTTAGTGCAGGAGAGAAAGGAGAGAACCATTTTAACTGAATGAACGGTTTGAGAATTACTATAGCAGATTTCAATATCCTTCATCAAGATGGTGCATAGTATTTAGCATACTGGCAATGTATGGATGCTTCCATTGTTAGGTCTTTTATATGTTATTTATAGCTATATTTCAGTTAGTCCAAGTATGAAATTCTGAACTATATTATCATAACCTGAAATTTCCTAGGTTTCAGGCCCTCTCTGCTTTTTATTACTTTTTTTTTTTAAGAGCAGTAGTAAGACACTCATTATAGATCTAGTCAGTGTAAAGTAGGAAAGCAGTTTTATTTATCAGAGCTATCTGCTTTGTGTATCCTTTTATTCAGCATGCATAGTTAATGCCATCCTCACAACTAAAGCATTCAGTAACTTCTCAAGTTTTGAAATACTTGAGAAAAAAAATCCAGAGTATTATATAGAAGTGAACTCATATTCCAGGGAAGCTTTATAGTAGTCATAGCTACTTATTTATCTCTGTTTTCAATTTGTCAGTCAGTGAAGGTAACTCTACTGAGAAAACACTTGTGCTACTTAAAGTTATTACTTGTCATCTGTGATGTCTTTACATTATATATGTCTTGTGTGTGACCCTTCTTCTTTGACATAAAAGATTTTATTTATATCACCTTTGACCTAATAAAATTTCACCTTTAACCTTATGCACTTGACACCTCAGATAACTTACTCTTGATCTTTGACTCATTTTGTGTTCAGCCTGTTCAGTATATTAGGTAGCTGCCTGGAAAGAAAGCTTTTTAAAAATTCTAATCTGATTGTAGAATTTCTTTTCTATTACTTGAGAAATCACAGGATTTGAAATACTTTTATTTTGTCCATACTTGTATCTCAGATTTAGGTATCTTCTCAAGACTTTGGAAACTGATTTAAGTAAATGATTAATAATAAATAATAATTTCTCTCCACACAGTAAGGATTTTTCTTGGTTGATTTGACTGTAAGCAAAAAGTTAAAAACTACTTAATGGTCAGGGGCACTGATTCCTCTGGGCTGGGTGGGTGGTAGGAGTTGATCTTGCCAGAAATAAAAAGCAGCCGATATATTCTAGAGGTTTTCTCTTTGCTATAGTCTATAAATTCTGTAATTTTACAGACATTTTCAGAGGTAAAAGCAGACTTCATGTCGGAGCAGTGTCCCACTGGTTTGGCATTAAGTGCTTATTGTGCTTAATTCCAGCATGTCTTGTGCAGGAGCTGACAGCTGGTATTAGACCATCAGGAAGGTGAACTCATTTGTGGATGTGAAATGCACAAAGAAAAGAGTTTTGCTATGAATGCAGATGGAAAAATGAAAAAGCATGAGGTTCTTTCTCAGATTGTGTGGGAGCTTCATTGCACGTCAGCCTTTTGGGTTTTCTTCACTTGGGGCTTTATAAGTCTCCAGCCAAAACAGGTGTAGCTCTCTCTTACAGCAAACAGCTCTTGGTTTTCTGACAGTGGTTATCATGTGAAAGCAAATTAAGTTCTGTTCACATTTGTTGCTTCCTTTGTAACTTTGCTTTTGTCTGGCCTCTTATAGATACATTAATTCACCTAGCTGGTAAAACTTCCAGCAGGCTAAAAGTCATCTTCAGTATATTTCTGAAGCTTTCAGTGCTCCCACTGTCCCACATCATTTCACCATTATCTTCAGTGCAGTAAGAGCGTCCTGCCTACATTATCTCCCTGCCTAAGTGCCTGGCTTCTTCCATCAAACTCTCAGCTTCCCCTTCTTTTGCATTGCCATTTTCTGTGCTATTGATTTCCCGTCCCCTCTCTCAACACCCGCGTTGCTTTTAGTTCAGCAAAAGATATAAACAGTGTAAGCAATTTGCTTTCATTGACTTCACTGGGATCAATTAGTATGTTGGTAGTCCTGACTAATTGCTTTGCTGAATTAAAGCCTGTGTGACACAAAGGCCTCGCTGAAAAGGTGCCTGCAAAAGCCATAGGACAACACCTGGTGATTTCATTAGGCTGAGGAGTCTCTACAAGGACCTTGTAGACATTTTCTTCCACTTGTAGCTCCTACAGATTCACTTTTATGCCCCTCTGCTTTCCCTTTTGTCTTTGCCTTTCTTGTCTCTCCGAGTTTGCTTGGAGAAATGCACCCAACAGCTCCCTTTGAACCATTGTCCCAGCTCTCTCTATCTCCTGGTGTTTAAATGCCATGGTTTAAAGGGACTTTCAGGATATAAATCATGTCGTCCCATGTGGTCTATGAATGTTTCTAATAAGTGAAAAGTACTTCTAAAAACCAGATGCAATAGATAGCTTGGCAGAGTTTGGTTAATTTATATAAGGTGCATGCTAAAATTTTATGTATTCCAAAGCAGGATGGAGGAACATTAATGAACTGATGTTTGCATATGTGAAAAATGTGCTTTTTTTTTATCAGGAGAGAAAACTGATTCTCTTGTAATTATATAAGGGCAACAAAAAACTTCTAAGAGGTATATTTAGATCAAATGAAAACATAATCCCATGATGGAGCAAAGAGGTGGTTGTTGTCTGAAGACTGACAGTGTTAAAATGTGAGGATTTATACCAAGACCCAGTTGGTTGAGCCCACCCACGTTCCTTTAAGAAAAGCTGCTGGCCAGTGACTAAAGGTCCCTCTGGATGTAGCTGCCCAGTTGGCTGGGGCTGCAGTGGAGCTTTCCTGGCCCAGCAGCTCTGATTTACAGAGTGCCTGCCTGTGCTGGCAGCTGCCACAGACACCCTGGCAGGATGTGGTGGGAGCCTGAGGCAGAGCTGTGCTGCTACCTGTGCTGGGCCAGCCAGGTGAGCTTTATAGCCAGCACCACACACAGGCAGAACTCACGTTCATAGCAGTCAGAATTTCTAAAAGATTTGTGGAATTTAAGAGCGAGGAGTTGTTTTTCTGAAAGAAATCGAGCTGTTTTCCTGAAGGTTTGTGCTGCTTCCATTACTTCTTGCAGAGGAAATTACTGAGGGAAAAAGATGTGGGAATAGTTTAATGTCTGACCCTTGCTCTTCTTTATCTGTACTTACAAGGAGCTTTCTCATCTAGACACATGGCAATGCCAGGATTTTGTTAATTATTATCTTTTTAATACACTATGTTTTCATTACAATTAAATTATATATAACTATTGTTTTATTGCTTTAGCCTTAACGATATGAAAAAGGACTTTTGTTTTCCTTTCTGAACCACAATGTTTTCAAGTTCTTTGATTTAAATGTATAATAGTGTTCTATGAACTCCTTTGATAACCTGTCTAAAAGATATGGAAGCATATAAGATAAAAGATAGGCTCAATGGAAAATAATAATACTAAGCACGGTCGGATTTTTAGTTTCATCTAATCGAGGAGTTCGAGGTGCTGATACCTGTGGGTATGTGACTTCTAAAAATCATTATACAGAATTAATAGTTCTCTTTTTCTATTCTGGAGCATTTATGGGTATGTTACATGTCTGCCTGTATTCATGGAGTCACAGACTGGTCTGGCATGGAATGGATCCTAGAGCTCCTCCAGTTCGACCCCCTGCCTTGGGCAGGGACACCTTTCAATATCCCAGCTTGCTCCAAGCCCCATCCTACCTGGCCTGGAGCATTTCCAGGGACGGGGCAGCCACAGCTCTGAAGTCCCTGCCCAGTGTGTACAGCCTTGCTCCTGCCCTGGTGTGTTTGCCCTTCATCTCTTCTGACATTTCACTGCTCCGTTATGACCATTTAGAACACAAGAAGATGACCCTGACCCAGCTCTGGTGGTACTGAAGCCATTTCTGGGTAATATGGTGGTGCATATGTTTTTGTCATATGTAGAACAATATTCCTGTTTGCTTTATCCACAGACTTCATAGTAAATGCATATTTTTTCTTGGCATCTGATTATAGTCCTCCAACAGTAGCTCATTTTTCTTCTCTATTGCTCAGAGGAAACAATCTGTAAATCACTTGCAAACAAGAACTCCCCAGCCCAGTAAAGCCTTGGGTTCTGGTTGAGTTGGCTTTACTCAATTTTTTTTTCCCGAGGAAGGAAGGATTTTTTTTAGAGCCGAGCTGTGTGTTGCTAGAGGAGTGGAATTTCTCCGGGCATCTGTGGTCCATTTTTGTTTATGGATGTTTCATATCTCTTGTATACCTGTGGTCCTTTCAGCCCAGGAGCTCTGGCAGTGTCATTCTGCTGTGAATACTTCTGTCCTAGAAGACATTGTGATGAACAATCCAGTGATTATAAAGTCTAATCCATGTTGCAGCTTGCAGAAGGTCTCTCAGTACCCCATACATCAATTCTGCTTTTTTGTACTTTGCATAGCAATAGCTTCTTACCTTTAATTTATTATAAAGTATTGTTTTTCTCGGCAAAAATGTACATGATTAATTGTTTATTGGCTGTGCCTTTAATTTTGATAGATCACTGCCAGTTGCTGCACCCTTCCTATTTTTGGCTTGGGTATCTTGAATATTCACAGCCAGTGATAAAAACTACTGCTGGCAGGCCCAACTGCACTCTCATCCCCCCCCTTTCCCTCAGCTGTCCTTGCAGCCAGATGATAATGTCAGTGCCTTCCAGCTTTCCTCCCTCATCTGCAGGGATGCTTTCCATAGCCAGAATGCAGAATTCTCATTCTCACAGAAGAGACACCTTTACTTTGCCTTGTGTTCCCACATTTTGGAGTGACAAGTGGGAATGATACTAAAAATCTGAAGAAATAATTAAAGCTACTATTAAGAATATTATTTGTTGTTTATCTTAATGGCAGACTGTCGTGTCATTGAATCTGTGGGGCAGCAAGGTGACTGAAAGTGCAGTCAGTATTACCAGTAAAACCAGTTTGTAGTTTGGGCATGCTAAAAAGCAGGAGTAGTCCCTCATGAAAAAAACCCCCAATTCCAAATGTCAAGGAAAACCTAACTGGACAATGAAAGGTCACTCTTCAGTATTGAATGAATAGTAAAAGTTTTTTAATGCTCTCAACTCATCTTTTAAAGTACAGTCTAGCATAGAAGTGTGAATAATTAAATTCTTGATTTTGAGAGGTAATATTTGAACATTCATTACGTTGTAAACTGTTTCTTATATATGTAGCACCTACAGTAACACTTCTTAATTCATATTAATAAGGAATACCTGCCTTTTTTTTGAATCTTCATATTTTGGAGTGGACCATCACTTGTGGTCCTATAATAGTATTTAATCTCTTTATGATTAAGAATTACTGATCATTTGTGTTTCAGGCTGGCATTGTTTAAAATTGAAATGTGCTTTTGATATAACTTGTAGTCTGCTTCAGCACTTGCTTTCCATATTAAATATTGTCCTAGGTTATGAGGAAAAAATAAAATAGTGAGGAGTTCTGTTGAAGCATGTAGTAAAATCATGAACAAATATTCCTGTGGTAACGTGATTTAAAATTGAACCTTAAAAAACCCTTCAAAATTTGGCAAATATATCCCTTAAGTGATTATATACACAAGTAAGAAACCATTATTCCTGACGTTGGTAATAAATAATGAAAACATTTTTTAATGACTTTCTGCAGTTACAGGATATTGTTTATTTTGAAACAGGTAGAGATGTAAATCCGAAAGATATATGTAGGCTTCAGCATAGTTACCTATTGATTTGCTAGAATATATTCCTTATGTACCTTGCCTTTATGGAAAATACTCCATTTGATATATGTTTTTTGTATTAAATTGGTGAATGAATGACAGCTATTATTATGTGATATAAGCTACGACAGGTATTTCTTTATAGTCTTCCTCATGTTTATATTTTAATGCTGATGTGAGAGGGCAAATAAACAACAAGTGTTTGGAAGTTCTGAAGACTGAATTTACATAAATAGCTAGAGACAGATGTTTTTCAAGTTGCCTTGGTCTGCAGAATTGGGTTAGAACACTTATAAGAATCCCTTTTCTTTCAGACCTGGAGGATTCAAGGTTGGAAAGAATACAAAAATAATAGAATAACCAGCCTTACAGTATTCTGGCAGTTCTGCTTCAGTTCTGGCCAGGATCCAGAACTATAGAAAGGAATGAAAATGAAAAAATAACAGAGGAAAAAAACCCTATAAACTCTTCAGATTCAGCAAGGTCATTTTCGCTTAGGTTTTTTGGGTAAAAGTCCAACAGCCAGGACTATTCCACACCTATGGTTGGAGTAGTTTGTAAATGATGGAAGGCCAGGTGAGAAGCCCAGGGTCACACCCTGGAGCATGAATGGCCCTGGCACTGCCAGCCCTTGCCCTGCCTCGTGCTGGACAGAGATCTCCCTGCAGCACTGCCTTGGCTGAACTCGGAGCAGTGCCAGGAAATCCCTGATGGAATGGCTGCTGCTCCTGCCTCTCCTGCCTGCTCCAAGGCTTTCCAGAGCCTGCCTTCCCTGGCCGTCCCTGCCTGTGTTAGGGGAACACTGTGCTTAGGGAGGGCCAGGGATCAGCACAGAGGATGTGCAGCTGTGGCTGCCCAGCCAGGCTCTCCTTTGCTTCTTGGCATGGAGGCTTTGCTGCAATATTGGCCTGCCTATGTAGGCTTGCCCCAGGCAGAATTCATAAAAAGGCAGCACTTACTTAAAAAGATTAAGGAACAGGAGCTAAGTATTTGTGTTATAGTTACTTCTAATTTTAGAATGAGGGAATTTCGTTAGGAAGAATTCTGTTTGGCACATTCACAATTTAATAAAGTTCCTATTGATATTTTCTGAGTAGTGAAATGAATAGTAGCTTATATGTAATACAGAGAGCCAAGAAGTGTCACAGTCAAAAAGATGGGGTAGGAACATAATTTTACAGCTGCGTTGTGGTTTGATAAATACTTACATATCCAAGGTTTCACCTGCCAAGAACAGATGCCTGGATGCAGTTTCAGTATATAGGACACTAAATGGTGTGAGCCCGAGAAGAGTATTGGTCTTGTGAATGGCTATTGTATGAACAGGATGTCAATTGGGAAATTTCTTGTCCAGCTGTTGTATTGTATGTACATTGCTGAGGGTTAGAATCCACTTTATGATACAGTGTTCCTCATCCAAGCAGGAGCGGGCCCTGCTCAGCTATATAGCATTTCAGCAGCTTGTGACATTTGCTACACTGTCCCTGGAAAAATTTGCCATTATGTTTGTTCTGGAGTCTGAAAAAAATTACTTTTATTTCAGGGGATACTGATTATAATGCTGTTATCCTTGTAATGTAAACATGTCATATAAGAAAAAGAGGTGTAATTCAGTGTATAGAGAAAAACCTGGTTATAAGAAGTGCTTAGTCAACTAAAATTATCAACTTCAAGATATGAGATTAACAGGGTAGATTGTCTGGTTCAGGCAGTTGAAGGGGACTAGGCAATTACCAGCAAGAATGTGACTTCAGGGGTGACCTTATTAGTTTTCGTTTTAATGGTTTTGGCAACTCGATTTCTCATATAGTTTGTAGATGAGACCCATCTGTTGCATTTGGAAAGTTTCAGGATTTTCAATGACTTGACTAAAAGTCAGAACAGTTGAGAATGGAGGGAGAAGGAAGAAATAGCAAAGACTTTTTTGTAAATAATTTCCATCTGCTTTGTGGTGACTGCAGTTTTACATGGGCATTTAATATTAGTCTTTATCACCTTGCTTGTAAATAAAGCATTGAAACTTCTACAGAAATTTATGTCAGTTGTTCTAAAAATTACTTCAGTGCTCTGTAAAAACGTAGAAGTTCTATGGCTTTGTCAAATAACAATGTATCTGTACAAAACCCCATTAAATATCACATGGGGTGTGTGTTTACTACCTTACTTTTATGTTTCATGGCTTTTTCAGCTGGAGGCTGAGGCTCTTCCCCTAAGACAGGTACAAGATACCTCAGGATGTTTAAAAGTAACCCTTAATTTTGGAAAATGCATGAAAATAACACAGGAGAGAAAGAGCAGGAGTGTTTCTACTCTAATGGGTCACTGAGCCATCATCACATGAGCGTAGAGGAATATATACATAATATATATGATCACGAAGAAATCCATGTCAGCATTCAGTTCTTGTTTCCTTTTTTTGCAGCTGTACATCCCAGCACAGAACAGTGACTGCTCTTTGTGGCACAGATTCTGCCACCTTCACGAAAGCTGAGACCTTACTTTGTGACATTGTTGAGCTCAGCTGTGCAGCTCAGAGGATGAATATCAAGTATGAAAAATGATGACAGAAATCTGATATGGAATGACCATCATAGCTGGCTCTGGTTTAGTCCTGAGATAAAAAGTGTCCTGTTAGGGCAGAACCAGCAAAATTAGAATATTGTACATAAGCCTTTAAAACAGAGAAATTGCACAGCTAAAATTGATATGGCTGAAACTGAAACTGCACTGAACCTTTTTGGTAGGGCTGAATACAGATAATAATGACAGAAGCTTCTGTTAAAGAAGAGCCTCCGCTTAATAATGCTTTGCATTTATAATGGCCTAGATTCTCCAAAGATCTGGTGGTTTACCAGTCTCTGGGAATTTGGGGCTGGAATGGGCTCAGCATAGCCCAGGACCAGGCCAGGGATGACCCTTCACGTTGCTGTAAGAAGAAACACAGAATGCTTTTAGAGCATAAATTAATTCAGTCTCAGAAATTCTTACTGCATTTAGCATTTACTTATGTAAAAATAATAACAAAAACAAGTGAAAGGTTTTCAGGAAGAAGTATCCAGATCACCCTGTTAATCCTGTGTTACATTTATTAGAAATACACCCACCCACCCCCCAAACTGATGAGTTTTAATATTAGTTAAATGAAAGGATGGCAGAAAGTTTGCTTTGAAAACACTGCACTGGCCTCACTCCCTTTTATGCTCTGACAGTTGTTGCTTTTGCAGTGCGTTCGCCTGCCCAGCTATGCCTGCGGAGATAAAATTACTCATGAGTTTAGTTATTTAAGGGATTGTACTTCCTGTCCTTCAGTGTGACTCAGTAGATTCTAAAACCTTAATTTTTTTCAGGTAACTGGAGGGGCTTAATAAAACACGGGGATAAATATTTTTCCCCTCCTCTGGAGGGTGGTGTAGCAGCAGCTCTCTTCAGGTGCCAGTTGTCACCCAATACCAAGCTGTTTGTTATACTCGTTTCACACCTGAATGGTGTCAATCTGCTCACGGTGATAATCCCACGCTTTGATCTGTACCTTCAAAAAGTGATTGTTTTTGTGACACAAGGTCAGACTCTAGTCTGACTTTAATGAGCTGTGTGGATGAAGTCTGATATTAATCCCAACTGCCCCACGTGAAAGCCGAGAACTCTGAGAACCATCGTTCCCAGAGATGCTCGAGTTCGTGTGAACAAAATGTGTGCAACCATCGTGGGTGCTCTCCTGGCCCCACAGCCTGGGGCATGAATGTGCTTGTTGAACCCTATAGTTCTCTTCAAGTCATCAGCTAAGCCAAGATAAGATGATGAAAAAAGAGATGAGTGTCTGTGAAAGGGATACAAAGCTTTGTCTCTTTCCTTTGTGCCCAGCACAAGTGTGACCCTGTGGTCACAGCTGCCCTGGCGAGGCTGCACAGCAGCCTGGCTGCCCCTGGTGTAGCGTGGTGGCCACCCCAGAGTGCAGTGGGAACTGCATTCCTCTCTGCTGTCACTTTGGAGCAGTAATAGTTTGAAGATGTGATGAACCACAATCCCAGTTGCACTGTTGAACCAAGATGTAGAAGTAAAGCAATAGTCGTGGTTAGTTGTGTGGGATAAGTGCTACATCTCACTAGAGAGTCTTGAGGTAAGCTTCTGGTGGTGCTGAGGTGCAGCCTTTGGAAAGCAGGGATGCACATACCAAATCCCATGGAAATAATTCAGAAATATCCTTTTCAATAGATGTTAAGTACCCTGAAGCTTGTAGCAAAGCAGCAGTGCTATAGTCTGTTCTGAGGAAGTCCTTTCTTTTCTTAACGTTGTCAGGCTCAAACCCACCTCTTTCCTCTGACGTTTGAACCTAATGACTGGGCTTCTGGTTTTAAAAAGAAATTACTAGAAAAGCTATTTTTAAGTGGGTGTTGAGGGATACATCTCTCTGAGAAGACAAAATTGAACTGGGGTTTCATAACCAGGAGGGGATGGTTCCTTCTGCACTGCAGCAGCTTGGTGAAGAGCTAACTCATTGCAGTACACTCATGCTCCAAGGGCACAGCCTTTGGAGATACGTTAAGAAGGTTTTCTTTTAGCACTCCTTGCTAAAATTAAATGGACATTATTAAGGGCAGGGAAAATGCCTACAAAAGCTGTTAAAATTGTGTTACAAGTGGCTACAGCAATCTGTAGTAATCTGTATTGATGCCTTAGGTTTTAGCTTTTATGTTTTTCAAATCCTGTACTGTTAGTGTAACTCTGAAGTTCCCTGTAGCTCGTTAAGTGCTGTTCACTGTGCTAAGATAGACATAACAAACTCTGTAACTTGCTCTCCAAGGACACCCAGAACAAGAACTGTAAACCATCATCTTGGGAAGAGGGGGCAAGCTTGAGGGAAATCACATCATTGTGGTTCCGGGTTCTGGTTGGTGAATTTGTGTCTGGTTGGTGAATTTGTGTCTGGTTGGTGAATTCATGTTGATATAAGAGTGTGAAGAACTCGTGACCTGTCGTCCATTTTGGGATCCACTGAGGCAGGACCTTCTGGAACCCGAAGTGTGTTTCTGAAGGCCTTTCAAATAAAATACCACCTTTTTTCTTTCACTCCTGTCTAGTCTCTGTGATAAGGCATCAGTATGGTTTGAACAACTTGAACAGTATTGAGGAAAAGGTGTTCAGGTGTGCTGGGAGTTAGCCAAGGTAGGCAGAGGAACAAAGGGAAAGTCAACATGACCTTTAGAATTTCCTTAGGGAATAATATTGGATTTCTTATGTCCAGTACTAATTCAGTAGAATTAGAGCTACTCATTCAGTATTCATTTTGCATTCTTATGATTTAAAATAGATACTTCATTTACTGTTTTCACCAGATATATATTCCTAGGTTATATCATGCAGCACTGCTTTCCAAAAACTAAATGGTCTTTTTCCAGGAAATTTCACTGAGATTTATTTTGTTTTCAACAGGCGCAATATTTTCCCGAACCAATGAGAGAAAATATAGGTTGTTTTCTGGAAAATACTGTCTATAAGGTTTTTTAGCACTTCACCTTTTACTTTGAATTTTAAGGATACTTACCAAGAGGGAAGGAATAACCACATCTGATTGTGGCCATAATAATATTCAAGGATAAATTATCCTAATAGGCAATGGTGACCTGTACTTTATAATATGTTTGGTATTTTGTAAGAAAACAGATACAAGCCTCAGTTTATTAAAAATTGTGTAAATGCAATCTAACAACTGGCATTGAACTGGTTGTTCAGGATTTTTTCTGTGGGGAAGTAAAATTTTACCAATATTTTGCCTAAATTCAAAATTTTTAATATGAGAGGAAAAGTAATAATCCTATTAATACATGGTAGCATTGTAAGGAGTGAATAGTAAAATACATTTGCATGTATTCTAATGAAAGTTAAGACGAGTTTTGATTGTCGTGAAGAATTAATTAAAAAGCCAAAGTTAGCTTATTTAATGTAATGAGTTGTGTTGGTAGGGCAGATTTCATGTAGCTGTAAAAGGCAGCTCGGAGGAGAGAGAGGATGTCAGCTTGGAGTCCATACTTGTTAGGTAACAATTTCTTGAAAAGAAAGCACAGTATTGATTGTTCTTCTTTTAATAATTTCTCTCCCTTTTTAGAATATACACAACTTCTTCTCTCCAGTGTGAAATAATATCTTTCCCAAGATTTATTTTAAAATTTGGCTTCACTTTCATAACGTTCTGTTAAATATTTACTCCTGTTTTTTCCTGGGAAGATAATCTGGGATCTCCATCACACCCTATACCATTAAATATTATTTCAATATTTTCTGCAGGAGCACCTGTCATTAAAAAAGTACATTGTGGACATTGTGATTGAGAGTTCCGTTCCTGTGGAACCATTAAAGGATGGAGAGGAGAAACAGAAAATTAAAAAGAAAGCCAAAAAGCTAAAGGCACGGATGAACTCCAGGTAGTACAAATTTCTTTTTTTTTAATTTTTTTTTCCTCTAAGTTTTGTTCCAAACTTTGCCTTTTGTCCTCTAGTATGAGTGCAGTGGAAGGCTGAAAAAAAATGTAAAATTATTTGCTTTGGGAGTGTCCTGAAAATAACACTGATGAGCCTAATTTATGGCCACTTTCTCTGATTGAGAAAGAAAACTCAATATCGATCTGGAGCCCTTGGTTTCACCTGTTAAGAGCTTTTCTCATAATTGGATGCCAGTGCCCTGCCAAAACTGTAGCTCCTTCTAGCATACAATAGCATGTTTAAATTTGTGTAAACCATGCCTATTTTTCTTTCTAGCTATTGATTTTTAAATGAAGTATCAAAGAAAATCAATAGTAATCAACAAATAGAAGTCAGCCTGCTGTAGTGTCAAATCCCATGACTAAATTTAATCATTTTTTGTTGCCTGTCACAACAAGAAGAAAGTTAAAAATATCTTAAAGTGGAAAGGGAGTTGTCAGACATGCAATTTGTTCTTAGTCTAAAAAGTGACATCTGCAAATCAGTGAGATGTGCAGGACATGATTATATCATGAACTGGCAGTGTCACTCTATGGCTCAACAGGCCCCAGCTCAGGTTAATGCTCAGCTCAATACTGTAACAGAGTTTTGCATTTCTCTCTAAAAATACTTCTCAGCTAGGGAAGAGTCATTGTTACATATTTTCTCTGCCTTTTTTAGGCAAGAAGGGTTTCAAATAAGAGAAAAAAGCTTGCACAAATTTTTAGAGCTACAGTAGAAGTGAGATGTGTATTAACTCACAGCTGTGCTAAGAATGGCACATAAGTCTTTAAAACCACAACACTTTTACAATGTATTATTATTTCTGACTCCTTTCCTCTTTGGATGAGCAGATCCACTATCTGAATATCACATTAGAACTGGATAATATTCTTCCAGGTTTCTGCCTGCTCAAGATGCAGAGTTATTCATATGACCTGTTGATTTAATGCACTTACTGGGTCCAGTTTTAATTATTTCTCCAGGGCTGCTTCTGTTGAATTTAGTCAAAGATTTGTCAGACCTCAGAATGCAAGTTCAAATAATAATTTATTGTTGGCAGAGATAGGAGAAAAAACTTTTTCAGAACATTTTGAATTCGTATGTGTCAGACTGCTGTGTGAGTCAGGATATTTGTCATGAAAAATTGTAATTAAAACAGTAATAAAGGACCATCATTTTACAACGGTGATGTACTATTGAAAAATACAGTGAAAGTTTCAAAATTTAAGTTATATTGAGGAGACATGAAGTTCGTGTTCATTAAGCTTGTTTTTATTTTTAAAGGGTGGCTATGTGGTTTTCAATGGCTTTGCTGTCTTTGAAGATAACTCAGAGTTAAATAGAAGATTATCTACAGACCATGTTTTAGTACATATTTGCAACTCTTCTCTAGAAAAAGACATAGTTACAACAAATGCCCTTACACCTCAGCACTTGGAATGTTACATTCATTTCAGTTTCTAGGAAGCTGTGATATTTTAAACTGGAAAATAAAAGACCTGCATCCAAATAGGTTCCTGTTGCACTTCTGAGTTTCCAGATCTTAAATCATTCTTGGAATATCAAAGCAATGAAGGGCAGAGGTGAATGAGGGGACAAATGGTGATCAATGGGATATTAGATGTGTTGAGAAGTTTCTTTGGTCTTATTAATTATATTTATAACCCTAAGCCATTTAACTGGTGCTATCAGTAACAACTGATATATAGGTAAGTAAATTATCTCAGGTTGTCCTGTATGTGCTACTAGCAGAAGAATATCTGGATGCTCACCCAGGAAAAGCAGGCTTGCTGAAAGCTAAACAGAAGCATTAGAGGTGTGCTTACCCCAGATAGTTGGTACCTGCTTCACAGGGGATTTAAAGCACTCCAGCCATGTGCGTTTAGTAACAAGGTTTTGGGGTGATAATTCAGCTTTGACTGACTTGTCTGTACAGAAGCTGAATATGTTGTTTCTGGCTAGGAAGGCAAAAGGTTAATAAAGGAATCTCACCTTCATGTTTAATACTAAATTCAGCTGTGATTAATGGCTTTATTAATGACCCACAAATCAGAGCTGGTGGTGATGTAACAATATTTGTGTGGAGCATAGGTTGGAATGGTTAAGCAAACAAAAGGAAAATCTGAGTAGCTTTGGGAAACTCAGCCATTTGGTGAATAGAAAATATAAAGAAAGGTTTAATATATGTATCTGAGAGAACTGTATGTGTGTCACTGCAGTGGCTGGATCAGTTTTGCTTTGTGTGTGTGTTGTTAGAAATGGGTTACAGGATTGTCACTGTGGATCCTGCCTTGCTCCACGAGCTACTCACGGTTTTCACCTGTTGGCACAGGCTGGCTGGAGAGAAAACAAGCCAAGGAAAAAAGTCTTGTCTCCATCTTCCTCCTTTCTGGCCTATGGCCAGCGTAAATAATACTTTAAGGGACCAAAGAGGTTGTGTTTCTGTTTCCAGCAGTAAAGGAGTCGTTAGTGGAGGTGTTTCTATGCTGTTTTTTACATTAATTATGTTACAATACATTCAATGCTCCTGTGCCTGTAAATATAACCAATTATTTGTATGTTAATTGTAATCTCTCTGATGTACTGATCTGGTCTGCACTACATGTCTAAGTCATTAATATTTTATATAATAATATTACTTACATCATTTATTTTATCATAATATTATATAGCATTATATCACTAATAACTTTATGATAGGCGTTAGATTACTACAGTTTTATTTATCACTTGTGCAATTTTCTACCATTTGAAAAGTCAAATAGGCCATTTGTGTGCTCATGTTATTCTAAAGTAGTAATGCTAATCATAAATTATTAATGACCAATGGTTAAGCAGCAGTATGGATTATGACAGGGCAGCACTGACAGAAATACTGTACCCTACTATGAAGCAGAAAAAACCAAAGGTTTGAACTCCCTTGCTGGTATTACATCCTGTACACTTTAGACAATAGTCAATAATAATGAATATTTTCTCCTCCAGGGCAAAGGAATATGAGAGCTTGATGGAAGCAAAAAATGCTGTGTCTGATTCCCCATTTAAAGCCAAGTAAGCATTTATCTCTATATGTTTTAGACATAGGCTTTTTCCCTGTCTGTCACTGCCTCTGAAATTTCTGGTGGAGCAGGTGTGGAAGGTTTCCCCTCAGTATGGGGCATGTTGCTATCTTGAGTTAGCAACTTGATCAGCCTCTAATACACAAGGTTGGGCTTTAATACATGCAGTTTCTTCTGAAGACATTGTGTTTCTTAACCTGTTTAAGTTGCAGTAGTAAAGAGAACATCCCTTTCTTACCTGGAAACGAGAAGGTTTCAGTCTTATGCTTCAAGACCGACGGTGAAAATTCAGCACTGGAATTCTAGGGCTGGAAACGTTATGTTTAATGTCCGTTTGGTCAGAAACAAAAGTTCTTGTGGTGGAAACACAGATGTTTTAATGCACAGATCTCTTAGCCTGACAATGAGCTTTTTAAAGAACAGACATTTTTATTGTCAAGGGTAAGGCACAGATGAAAACAGCTGGATGGTAAGATTAAAACAAGATCTGTGATCGCTGACAAATTCCTTCTGCTTAGTTTGAAAGTGAAAATTGCTCTTTTGTTTTCTGATTCTGTTGAAACCAGTTGGGAAAAGTTGCAGAATGGATTTCCAAAAATATTTTGATAAGGTCTATCACCTAAGATTTTAAAAGGAACTATCTATGTGTAGTTGAAGTGAAAAACAGTAAAGGGATTGAAAAGGAGTGGAGTATTTCATCAGTCCTTGGCAGAACAGGGAGGTCACCAGGAGAGTTCTGCAGTTCTGTGATGGTTAACATATTCACAGGTGACTTGGAAAAAGAGGGCCAGCAGTGAGGGGACAGAGTGTGATGCTCATACAGAGATCCAGGACTGCAGGGGCAAGAGCTGGTGCTGAATGATCATTTTGAAGAGAGTGAGTGAGCAGGTAGTAAAATGGCAGGTGAAATCCAGTGTATATTGAGTGCTACGCAGTGGAGGGGAAAGACAGAATTCAATTATATCTTCACATAAAAAGTGTGGGCCTTGAATTTGCAGATGTGGTAGGTAATTCCAGGAAAATATCAGCTCAGTACTCTTCAGCAGCACATAGAAATCCTTTGTTAAAATTACTTAAGAAACAAGCAAAAACAGAGGAAAGAATGTCATTAGGTACAAATACCCAGGTCATTTGCATCTTTTGAGTAGGATATGAAGTTCTAGTTCTTTGTCTCTGAACAGACAAGGTACAATTGCTAAAGGTTCAGAGACAGCAGAAAAGGAAATCTGTAATATTTTCAGGTATAACTTAGGTATTAGGAAATAAGTACAGTAGTACTTCTCATTATGGAGGAAAATTTGATAGTGGGAGGAAGTTCTAAGGGGGTTAAGTTATAGAGATTTACAGGGTCCTAAATAGCATGGAAAAGAAGGGTGGTGATTGTTTGCTGTCCTTCTTGGTACCAGAATGAGGGAGCACAGAGTAAAGCTGGAGCCAGGTTCTAAAGAAAGCAATCCCAGTGTTCTTAATGCAGCATGCAGGGAGGTGTAGGGAGCTGCCTGGCAGAATTCCCACAGCTGCTGACTGACAGGCTACCTGCATTCCTGCTCTTCTAGGAAAGTGCATCCAGCCCCAGAGACTTCTAAGCCAAAAATGGGGAAACAAACAGATTAGTAAAGAGGATTATGCAGGCCTGGCCTGTTCTTAGTGCTCCTGAGACATCCATTCCCAGTGGGCAGATGGTGTGTGTGCCTTACTTGGAGCTGGGCTTAGGGAGTCTGTAGCATCAGTCAAGGAGCTGTGGGGTCTCAAGAGCTGGATTAAAAAACCCTCATCATAAAATTGCAACAACCTTCCAGATTGGGGATATTTGTCTTCAGACTGAGGTAATAACCTGTACCAGATCCTGTATATTTTGTGGTTGTTTCCATCACTCCTAAACTGCTGATGAAGGTGCCACTTTGTACAAGTTGCTGGTGGTTAAGGAGTTCAAATCCTTGCAGTTAGACCTCCTTGGCTGTATATACAACTAGCCTGTATACAAGTTCCTTTCACATAGGCTTTTCAATAGCTTGAAAACTGCTGCTGAATCTTAACATGTATTTTAAAATAATAAAAATCCATCACTGAGGTTTGACATACGAAAATGACTCATCTCCAGCAGATGGCACACCTGCATAAACACATGGGAAGGAGTTGGCTTCGTTTCTTGGTCATCAGCACTTCGGTTTGCAAGATTAATTTCATGCTATATTAAGACTTCTAGATTTCTAGCTTCTGTGTTTTGCTTTGCTACTAGAAAATAAAAAATTCCGTTCTAGTAATCAGAAAGTAGAAATGTGTGCATTTGACTCCGAAGATATTAATAAGCTCTAGTGCCTCAGCATTAAATTCTGAGATCATCAGTGATGTAACTTGGTCAGTTCTGTCTCAGTTGTAGCGCAAGAGAAACTCAGATTTTTAATTTTTTTAAATGCTTTCAAATCTTTTGACTGATGCTGAATTTACAGTTTTCATTTCTCTTTATGTAATTCGTTGCTCATTTGCTTTCAGGCAGAATCTAATGTTCCATCTGCGTTTTTAGTTTCTTCCTCTGTTGCCTCCATTAGGGCTGTACCTGTTTAGATGTGAACTGGTGTGATGGACACTGTGTAGCTCACTTGCATCACAGACCTGGGAGGTCTCTTTTGCAGTCTTCATGTAGAAATGTAGAGATCTATCAGCCACTTACATCTAAATCTTTAAAACATAGTTTCAAATACTATAGTTACCGTTATTTCCAAAATCACACAACTTTATACCTACTATGAGGGCTTAAATATTTGTGAGCTTCTTTGAAATTGAGGGGACATAAATGGGAGCTCAGGTCTGAACTGGCTTTTTAAGAAGAGGAGTGTCGGTGAGTCAAGAAGAATAGGGAAGTATTATCTCTTTCTGTAAGAGAAAGGATTAGAGGGCAGGGAATTTTATGAGCGCACTGTGTGGGCCCAGACTGTATCTGTTTACATGGAACAACATAGTCTAAATATAGAGAAAAATAATAGGAAAACTCAGAACTAAGTACAGGATCCTACTTAGCGAAGACCAGCAGGGAGAGTCACCATAAGAAACAAACAATAGTAGATCTGAAGCATTATTACCTTGAAGCTGTTCAAGCAAGCATGGTATTGGCTCTTCAGCCAGAACACCGTGTGCCCCACAAGGATTCTGTGATTAACTGCTGCTCTCCCTGGCTGGGAGAGCAAACTGCTGCCAGCTGGGAGTCTGTGCAGCTCTCGGGAGATCTGTAGAGTTACCAGGAAAAGTCATGTCACAGAACGAAGGGAGTAAAACCCCAGAGTGCTAAATGCATTCTTTGGGTCAAAACTAATGCCAAGAGTTTTTGCCTTTCCCAAGGGAAGGTTGGAAGTACTCAGATTGGAGTGGAAGTATACCAATGAACAGAAAATACCTTTTGACTTAGTGGGCTATGGAACTCAAAAATGGAGAAGTTCCTTTTTAAATGCAATTTAAAATGGGACACAATTGGTAGGTTTATTTATTTACTTAACAGAAGCAATGTGTTTTAGAATTTAGTAAATATATCCTTCTTTTATGCTTTCTTGCTTGTGCCACATTTCTTTATCCACTCCTCTACCCCCAAACTAAGTGTCTTCTCAAACAACCAGAACCATTTATGGAATGCAACTTCTTATCTGATTTTAGTTCTTAGTCATGTTGTCAGTTGTTACAGAAGAAAGACAGAACCCAGAATTAGTCTTTGGCAGGTAAAAAGCCTTTTTAGATCACCTTTAAGATTAGGCCACTTTAATATGATGAGACCAGTGATTTCCTGATGCAGCTGATAGAGTGTTTCGGTGGTTTTTATTAAGGTTTGCAGATTTATAAAACCTTTTACGCTAAGGTAGCACTGATCCAAGTGCTTTCTAAGCTCTACACTGGTACTACACTAGTAGCAATAAGCAGACAGGCTTTATCCTGCTTTGATGGACACTGAGTGTCTCCCCTTTTCAGTGTCACAGGACTGATTCATGACTGGGATTGTAAATGGCTCAAAGAAGTTCTTTTTTAGAAATGACTTTTAAAAGATGGCTGGGACAGTTGGGGTTTTTTTCGTATCTCCTAAAAAAAATTGTGCACATTAGGGAGCAGGGTGGGGTAATTTTGCCTTGTTTGGTAGATATTTTGGTGTCTGAGCTATTTCATGTGCTGAGAGGGACACTCAAGGCAAGGACTGTGGACATTGTCACCCAGAGCAGCCAGGTGTTGCTCCCTGCCTCTCTCCACTGTGCATTTGCTGCTCGGTCCCTGGTGGCACTAGGTAATTTTGTAAAAGCTGGTGGACTCTTGGTGGATTTGTAGCATTAATTCATATTATCTGGGAACTGATCTGAGTAATTATTTAGTATCCAGTCTAGGATAACATGGCAAAAGGTGTGTCAGGTGTCCCTTAGAGCATTCTCAGGTGTCCATCAGAGCACATTTTTAAAAGGGAAGGAAAACATTTTCACAGAGTTAGAGGGTTGTTTACATGTATTTAGTATCTTGTAATGCAGAGTTCATATATTTCAGTGTTAAATATGCAGGTAGCAAAGTACAATTGTCATCCTTCAATACAACAAGGAAACTAAAATGAAAGATTGTCATGTGCCCGAAGGGAATTAGCAGCTTTGCAGGGGGAAAAATTGTAACCCCTTGGTCTAATATTTTAGCCAGTCTCTACTCACATAACAAGGAATTGTTTTAATGTATTCTTTTTATTTATCTTTTTCTTTTAAACTGTGAAGGGATACCTCAGGTAGTATATGAATTGGAACCATTGTTGTGCTGGAAACAGACTGCAGCACAAAAAGAAGAGGTAGAAAATGAAATAGTATTTCCTGTAACAGTCTGCTGCAGAGAAGATGGGAAGATAGTGTGAAGTGTGTTTTTTCAGAAGCCCAAAGCTAAGTGTCTGTAACAATATAGTATTTTTTTTTCTTTCATTATGATATATCAGGGTATTCGCAGGATAAATACCCTGTAGGTAGGTATTTATCTTTAGGACTCTAAGCCTACTGCACCTTGTAGGTTTTCCTGGTGCAGTAGGCTTAGAGTCCAGTTTGGCCAGTTATAAGATATTATACTAAAATATTGACTACTTAGGAAAAAAACAAACAAGCTCTGAAACTGGAAGTACTCGTACAAAATTGAGTTTCCAAATGTGGAAACTGTAGAAGAGCCAGAGTGTAAATAAAATAAAATTCAGTAATCTTTAAAACAAGTTAAATACCAGGTTTATGATTGGGCAGGCTGCTGATTTCCTCTTCAGAGAATGGCTAAAACATTCTCATGGGAATATGAATCAATATATTCAGAAAATAAGATTTCTAGGAATTGTTCATCGCGTTTCAGATTTCCGTTTGAAGCACTCCAGGAGGTGTATGAAGCTGCAGGTGGTTTCTGTCTGGCAGTGTTGGGAGCAGTGTCCAGCTGTGGAATGGTGTTTCCATGGCACACCCGCCGTGTCCAGAGGGTGCCCCTGTGCCAGGACCACGTGAATTGTAGTGCAGGGGTGGCACTGGGGGCACAGGGAACGCGCAGGGCTGGAGGCTGCTCCCGGGGGATACAGCAGGGCTCTGGGGCGGGGCTGGAAGTGCCACAGCCGCTCTGGGCTCTGTCCAGCACGGGCTGCCTCGGGGGGAATCGGGGCTGTGTGTCCCCCTGGCACCCGGCAGGGACAGGCGGGAGGAGAAACCAGCCCTTCCGTGAGGAACTGCCCAGCAGGCAGCACTGAGCTGGCCGCACTGAGCCCTCTGTGCTGCATCGGTGTGCAGGCAGGAAATGGGCTTAAATCTGCCAGTGCTGCGTACATTGATGCTACTATTTCAAGGCTTTTTTTCCTGAAGATGAAATGTGGCCTATAAATATTAACAGATCTTTTTCCTTTGGCCTATAAAATATATGAAACCTGCTAAAAATACTTAGCCCACGTTAAAAAGAAAAACCTTCGATAGGAGTATCCCTTGTTCTCCCATTTGCAGTGCAAAAAGATCAGATACTGTATTTGTATTTGCTGAGCATACAACTCGTTAGTTTACACTATGGTAATGTTCCAAGACCAGTGCCTTATGTCCTTCTGATATTTATTTTGTATTCTGAATTATCTATTTGTGAGGAGTACTAAAACCTTAATAAATGAGATGTAAATAATTTTAAAGACATTAACTTCCTCTTTTATCCTGCACAGTAAAGTTTCAGTTATTTATCATTCCCTGTATGGCTTAGTAAGCATTGGGGTAGTGAAAACTGGGGGACAGAAGGAAGGCTAATTGTCTTGAAATGTTTGGATTTGGACTCAGTGGTATTTCCAGAGTCACTGGATCAGGTGTGGATGCCATGTCCTGGTAATCCCCAGTGCATACCAAGAGCATGCAAGGGGTCCAGTATGTACAAAGAACTTCTCTCTTTCCAAATCCATTCATAGCAATGGCAAATTCTAGGTCCAAGCACAAGTCCTCTGGCATAGATTTCTAGTCCTTTGAAACAGTCCAAAAATTATTCCTATTTCTCTGACACGGCCAAAAAGTCAGTATGAAGGATATTTAAATAATTTCTCCAAGGCTTACTCGGTGGGAGCAGGCAGTTTTTACTTCCCTTCTCCTCCCCGTGTGACCTCACAGCATTTGTTAACTGGTTTTGGCAGAAGACTCACCCTGCAGGAGGATATGAAGATGTAAGAGGTAACTCTTTAATGTGGCAGAATTGGAAATTCATTCTTCCATTTTCCTACTGTATGGTGCTGAACACACGCTTAGAAAGTTTGAATTTTTGGTAAAAGCGTCCAGAAAGACTTTCAGAAGAAACGGAAAGCTGGAAGCTTTTCCTTGGGAGTTAGTAGTGTACAGCTTGTTTTTAAAGTGAGGACAGAAACTGAATGTGATGTTTAACTTACAGAGCATCTTAATAGACTGAAGAGAAAGACACTTCTGTTAGTTCTGTCAGCTGAAGGCTCAGTATAATATGATTATGTTCTCTTGGAGTCCTTGTGAGTAGTGTTTTGATAAACCTTACATGTTTTGTATGTTGATGCCTGATGGAGATTAGGAAAGTGCCTTTCTTGAGCCCCTGTGGTTAATCCTGGTGGAATTCCATTCCTGTGATGTTAAATGAAGCAAATGGAAACCTGTCTTGCTGTCTTTTGTCAGATGAAGTTACAATATAGTGTGGTGGGCTTTATATATGCTTTAATCATGTAATTTGAGTGGATATTCCAAAGAAATAAAGTATTTTTTGCTTGATGTGCCAGGACATTGCCAAGGCAATAGCCATTCTAAATCCCATTCTGTGAGAATACTCTGCTTCTGGACTGCAGCAGATACACTTCTCATTGGTGCTGTGGTCTTTTGATTTACTGCCTAAGTCCTGCAGTTATTTGGGCTTTGGCTTTTAATTTTGTTTCCCATTTTAGCTTGTGGCTTACTGAGGTAGACAGAGGTTTCCTCCAACCTCATTTTCCACAGAGGAAATAGCAGTGTAAAAAAATCTCATCAGGATGTAATCTCCTTTTATTTTTCTTCTCATAGAAAAATCCTGGTTGTATATTAGTGGGTTCAGCTGACCAGATAAGAAGTCCAAGACTCGAAATTCTACAAATCATTTTTATTTGTACTTCAGGAATATCTATGTATCTTCAGCATGTCTTGAAAGCTATTAATGAAGCTCCTATTTTTTTCAAGGAGAAGACACAGAGTACCTGTTTTCTCTTGATTAAGTAGAAACTCTCTGTTCTTCCCCAAATTAGTATTCTGATATTGGGGATTTTTGGTTTTGTTTTTCTTTTTGATAGTGTGCCTGTTGTGGTACATTCTCCAGCCATTCCATCTCCCGTCTGACTTCTGGGAGACTGGTTAATGTAATCTTTTTATTTTCCAACCCTGTGGTCACTTTGTGAATGCCTTCTGGCCCTTTTACACTGATATCTCCCATTTTATGATGAGCATTGTTACCCCTCCCCTCTCTTTTCCTTTCTGTAGACTTCTGTGTGTAGGCTTCCAGTCACAGCAGTGTCTCCCACTCCTCTGCTCAGTTACCAACTTTGTCCCACTGCACTGCAAATTGCTCAGTAGATGAAACCAAAGGTCCACCAGGGCCTGAGCCTTGTCTCTCAGAGCAGCCAGGAGGAGACACTGAGGCAGTGACAACAAATCCGTGGCAAGTATAGAATGACAGAATGACACTTCCTCCAACTTCTCTCAGTCTCCAGTTTAGGGACCAGCTCTTGTCTCCTCTGCCTTGCTGTTCCCACAGAGGTAGAAGTCTCCATCCTCACAGTCAAAGACACAGAAAGATAAACTCTGAGTGTGTTTTGAGTGCTGTATTTTAGACCTTGGGGTGAGAGGGTTGTGCCCTGGCACTGTGTATTTCCCCTTACTGCCGAGCAGGAGAGCACAGGTGAACGGCCCAGATGCAGATGTATAAAACTGAAATAGAGCCTAACCTGTGTGGCTCCATCGCTCTCACCTCTGCATTTTGGCTTCATTGCTGACCCTCGTTAATAAAATGCCCTTTCTGAGGTAGGCTGCAAAGCCATTGCCTTTCTTTTATTCAAATAACCCTGAAGAGCCATTTCTTTTATGATGCCTATAAGAAATCAGCCAAGTGGTCCTGCTGTTCCATTTCCCTTACTCATCTTAAGTAGGGTGAAACCATTTGAAAATGAGGATGGCAAAAACGAGCAGGATAAGCCATGGCAGAGAAATAGGGAAACAACAGAAGTAAATGTAGCTCATAGAGAAGCACCTTTGTGGCTGTACCATTCACTCTGTATCTGTGCTGTTTCCTTGAAAAAGTAGACAGTGAAATGTCACAGACACTCCAAGCTGACTGTATCTCTTTGGATGTTTAGCATCCTGTTCAGAATAGATGATAATAATATTTTGACATAGATTTTCATGATTCCTTCATTGTTAGGAGAGGTTTATTACAAAGATGTAAGTTAAAACGGGGGTTTTTGCTTTAACTGCTCTTTGTTTTCTGTTTTCTGTTGAAGGTTACAGCGATTAGCAAAAGACCTTCTAAAGCACCTCCAAATGCAGGATAGCTGTTCCTTGGGGAACAACAAAGTTCCTGGTCTGGACAGGACTTTAGGAGAGATCTCTCGGATTCTGGAAAAAGAGGTATAGTGACTTATGATTGACTCACCATTGACCTATAAATTGTTTGGCCTTCAAGTCTCATCAGTTTGGATTTGGGAATGTTAAATATGAGATACTGAAGAATAAATGACCTCTGTATAACAAGCAGTGTCTGCTATTACACTTCTCACTTTTTCCCCCTGTATTTTCATGAGGATTGTTTTTAAACTTGGGTCATTTCAGTCATCCGGTTTGTAGTGCTTACCCACAAACAGCTTTTACAATAAGGGGCCAAACCAATTAGCAGAGAACAGAGGAAAGAATTGGATCCAGGTTTGCTGGAGCACCAGTCTGTTGAGTTTTCCCAGAGTTCAACAAAAAGTCAGTGGATCTTTGCTGGAGGAGGAAGGTATGATGTGCATGTATATTGGATATTTCTAGATTTTTAAGTTTTTCAAACTGATAAGATTGTAGAGGGTATTCTGGTTTATGTTAAATGTTGGAATTCTTTTTTATTGATAGCACTGTGTTTGCATCTTTTTCCCTATTTCCTCATGGTCAGTCTGTTGCCACAGTGCTTTGTGACTTGTAATGTGATTTTTTGCTCCATTAGGACCACAGTATTTGAGTTTTCAGCTGGAACATTGTGTTCTGTTCTCTCTTTAACCACTAGAAAATAGTTCTCTTTCTTATCTGTGATCAAGACATAATGAAAATTAGTTCTGGAAGAAACCAAATCAATGAAATCTGAGGAGGGGTTTGCATCATTGTGGTTCAGGGTTGATGTTTGTGACAATGAGAGCTCTGCTTGATGCTTTTCACAGCTTAGTCAGTGTGATGAACACGATTGTTAATGGCACATGCTCTTAAATACTGGAGGCTGCCTGGGATGCACAGGCTGCTCACATGTGTTCTGTTGTTCCTTGGAGCTGCTCATCAAGCTTAAGAGTGTGTTTGAAAGAGTTGTGCCGTTTTCACTTTCTGCAGTGTTTCCGTTAATTATTGAAGAATTCATTTTTTATTGATTTCAAAATACAGAAATCATGTTGTTGCATGACTGCTATGAAAAGATGAATCTGTTTTGAAAGTTATCTAAATAATCCTTGGAAACTCTTTGGAAAGTGGAGTTCTATCCAGCCTTTTACTAGTAGTCATTTGCTGAGACTTTTTAAAATTAGGTGTGAATTGCAGCTAAGTGTTACTCATTAATTGTTCACAAGGTTTTGCTGGTTGTTGAGTCTGCAGTGGGGAATTAAAAACTAAATTCGATAGTATTAATAGACATGTGTTATTTTGTTGTTGATTTGGGGTTTTACCCCCAAAACATTACCCAACCACGGGAGAAGTATTTTTCTGTCTGAGTGTCCTGATCAATAAGGTCAAGAAAGATTGATTTCAGGAGGTGTTTCTGTGTTTACAGCACAGATCATACACGGTCATTTGTAGAAGGGGATGGGAATTCTCGTGTTAACTTGGGAGTCGAGAAATCAGCAGACACATCTTACATGTCAGTGGGCACTGAAAAGAGTCCTGGTGGTGTCAGTCATGGACTGAGAGGAGGAGACTGACACTGTTAATTGAATTTCCCTGGAGAGCATAAAAATATACCCTAATGTGGGGGGAGGAATGGGGGAGTGGGAACCGCACAAGCTGTCAGTGTGTGTGAGCTGATAACATTGATTTACCCTTGCTAATGGCCTGGCTTGAATAAAGAATTGCCCTGAGGGAGGACAGGGTTCACTACAATAGATCCTTGCCACTTACTATAAATTCTTCTTACTCAGAAGAAGTCCTGCAAAACTCTTACAAAATATAATTGATCCAAAGACTCTCTTTCCATTCATACTGTGAAACATTGGATTTTTCTTTTGTTAATAGTTTACACTGCCTTAAAAATTTATATATACAGGCACACCAGGGGAAAAAAGATTGGTTTTACAAATTATGAAATAAATTGCTGAGCTGTTGTTGGTAGCAGTAAATAAGAAAAATATATACCATTAAATTCCTCAACAGAAGAAAGGGTTATTCAGCTCATTAGAAATTCCATGACTGTGCTAAAACAGCATGAAAGGGTGGGGTGTAATATTAATGCAAACTTGAATCACAAAAAAAGCCACACACAAAAGATTTGCAGCCCTGTCTCAATGGGATTTGCCTGCAGGTACAATCAAATCACACTAACAATTTCTGTTTGGACTTAGCCTTCGTCTGATGTGTTCCACAGTACTGAATAAGGCTTTTTCTCACTTCTGAACCTCTTTCATAGTGTGGGAACATTCTAGGGTGCTGCATGCCTGCATGATTATTGTGGTCACACTTGCTCTTGTTTCAGCCTTCCTGCTCTGCTGGACACAAAAACATTCTGCACTTGGGGCCAAGTGATTCCACCAATACAGCAAGAAGTACTTGTTTAATGCAAACTGAAGGTTTATATATCTTCTAGATACTCAGATGTGAGAAATCTCTGTCAGGCAAAGATACATCATAACCACTGTGTATTTTGGAGTCCTGGCTGTTTATTGCAGCACCTTACCTGCTCCTTAGTCACTGCTGCTGGCTCCCCATGCAACACAGCAAAGTCTACAGCCTTCACTTTGAATCCAATGCATATTTTGAGTGCTAACAAATGAAAGAGATGTTGCTTTGCTTTGCTTCATGTGATTGTTAGATCTCCAGACACATCTTGATATGCCCACAGTGTCTTGGGTGAAGCTCTACAAAAAGCTTTGCATTCAATGCCGGATAAGGATTTGCAAAGAATAAGCAAATTGAAGTGCAGGTTTTGAGGATCTGACTTGGAGTGTGGCCATTAGCTGCATGAAACATGTGGTTCACGTGTCTTTAAACTAAATATGCATAAGAGGCACTCTAAAGTCATAAACCACCGTGTGGTTCCAGTTTTAAATAGGCTTGTGCCCCTCAGGTCATGTGTTGGTAGGAGGCAAGGAGCACAAATCCCAATGTTGTGTACACCTGGTGTGCTGTCCCTCAGGTGTGTCCAGCAGGTACTGCTGCTGCTTTGGGTGTGCTCTGGATTATTGGAAGGCAGTCCTTGGGTTTGTGCATCTCATCCTTTCTGGCAGAAATCCTGGAAGGAAGCTGTATTCACTTTCACCTCTACTTTGTTTAAAAGTACGTTAGGAAAACAAACACACACAGAGCCGCAACAGCAGAATGCATGCAAATGTTACCAGAAAGCCCTGGCCTGAGGTTGGCAGATGTCATATGGGACTCTTCAAGCTCTTAATAAGATCTGATAACCCACAGTTTAAGATCTCCTATGAATGGGCCTTTGATGCTAAAAGAAAAACTCGTGTAATCTCTTACAGAAGGCAGAGCTGATGTTTGAAGTGGCAGGGCTAGAGCACTTTTCCTGCCACGATTCTCTTGATTTTATGCATGTTCATTCCTTGATGGACTAATTTTTCACATCCATCATCGAGGGCAGCTGTGTGTTTCAGATGTGCAAGGAATCCCAAATTAACTGCTCAAGTCTGCCTTGAGCACTCACACAGAAATGTCCTGTAATAGGGAACTCTTAGGAACCAGGATATTGAGAGCTGTATGTCCTGTTAGTGTGACTGCAGGTACAGTTTCAACTTGCTTATGCTTATATCATCTATTTCTGTATTATGTAAAGAGGTGAGATTTACTGATTAAAAACTTGCTGATTAAAAAAATCTGCTGATTAAAAAAATCTACTGATTAAAAAATGTCTCCTGCACAGACATTAGGCACTAAGCTGACTGAAGTACATACATTTCTAAGGTTGTGACCCTGTCCCGGGTCAGAGGTTACTGCCTCTCACATGGTCACCCTTACACTTGACAGAACATCCCTTCCCTAAAGTTCTTCCTAAATTTGTTTATAGAGGGTTGGGTTTTAAAATTCACGTTTTAAATGTTAGAAGTGTTCTGGGTGGTTTTGGATAGGTCTGTGCTGGGCAGGGTTGGCAGACACTAATTCTGAGGGAGGTGCAAGATGCTGCTGTGGTGAGCATGGTGACAGCCACTGAGGGCAGTGGCCTTTTCACCTGGCTCAGCTGCAGCTAAAACCCTGCAGTTAAATCACTCCAGTTAAATTTGTACAACACTTATATGTGACATCCAGACAAGCCCTTAATGTGTCTCTTGTCCATCTGACTTGGAATATGGCACAGAGATTCAGTAGGATTGTGAGGGAACCTCATGATTTTTGGAATTTTAGGGCAACAGTTAATCTGCTTAACCGGAATTACTTTTATATGATGCTTCTTACTGATCACTAGTTTGAAAAACTTCTCCCCCACAACACAAGTGATAAGATTCCTTTAACTAACTGAAGGTCTTACAACTCTGCTCCTGAAGAGAGGGCTGCAGGAGCAGGATATGGGTTTGATGCATGGCCCTACCCAAACAAACAGTTCAGCTGAAGCTCCCATATCCTCACAAGGCACAAAGTCCTAACAAGATTTCACTGCTTCTGTTCATAAAACTTTTTTTTTTGTATGGGTGTAAGGATAGGGTTAGGGTTAGGCCTGATCTCCTTATGCTCTCTAGGTGCTCTAGAGTTCTCAGTAAATAAGAGTGAGTGCAAAATAAATTGTTAAAGTGTGGAATTAAAATGGAACCAGAAAATAAAAGAGGAGGCTTTTGATAAATTGGGCCACTATAAGGGCTTACAGTTACTTACCAGCTCTCTTCATGCAAATCTAGAAGTAACTACCTTTCAATGGGCTGAGTTTCAGTATGGTTATTTGCATTACTAATTCAGAATAATATTCTTACTGGAAACAGATTTCAGGAGGAAAATGTACTTTCCTAGAGAAGATATCATTTTGTAACTGAAAAATGTGTGAATATGAGCTAGTAATTGACTGGAGTGGTTTAATCCTTTTTCTAAAAAAAAAAAGAGTCTCAATGCTCATGATCTCTAAAACATGCTCTCAGTGACCATTAATGGTTTGTTTTGTATCAGGCAATGGTTTTGGGTTTGGGATTTTTAGAGAGATTTTTCAGTCTCCTGTTTGAGCAGTGATGATGTCAATTATTTACATTTCAGTAAAATGTTTGTCGTAGCTTTCAAATACATGGGGACTGTAGACAGACAGTGTTTATCCCATTGTAAAGACTGTCAGAAATGGCTGGCTCTAACAATACACTCAGGCCCCATATTTATGTTTTATTCTCTAAACTGTTGGCCCTATTGAGGATGGTGACCATAGCCAGGGTGAAGAGGGACAACCCCCCCCAATAACACAAACTCTTCATCATCAGAAACAGAAACAATAAAATTAAAAACTGTTGAAGAACTAAAGTATGGAACAAAGGCAGCGTTAAATGGAACATGTGTAAGCTTTTGTAGTGTTCATTACAAGTTTCTTCAAATATCTCTGCAGAGATTTAAAATTGCCTTGTGTGTGTGTATGGGTATATAAATGTATATATGACATATAGATACAGACAAAATAGATTTTAGAAGCAAATACTCTGTTAAAAAGACTCAGTATTGTCGCTTAAAGTATATTTAGGAATACAGTGAGAATTGTGATTCCCAACCTCTTGCACATTTCATTTTGGGGCTGCAGATATTTGCACCCAAGTAACTGTGTGTTCCTAGTGTACTAGAGTGGTGTGGCCATCAAAGAGAGAATTGCCAGCCTATCTGTCACCATCTTACATAAGTCCGAAAAAGCATCATAGGGCATTATGTATGAAAAAGAGTGAAGATTACTGTTGTAGTGAGTTTAACTAAATCATGAACCAGTGGCCTTACCCACATTGTCTGTATTTTGTGATCTTATGTATATCCATGCATGCACACACAGTATCTGTATATAATTTAACATACTTTATTCTCTATAGCCTCAAAGTGGATTCATGTCTTAGGCTGACTGAAGCTTTAAAAAGTTTGCCTTTAAGCATTACTCTAGCAATGAAGAGCTTGGTGAGGATTGCAGACCTTTATTGGCAGGTTTGTGACTGGCAGGTGTTCCTTGCAGGGCTGGACTCAGCCTGTTCCCCTTTCCCTGTTTACTCGGCGTCTGCCGGCTCTCCACTAGAGGACACCACTGGCAGAAAACAACAGCGGTCCTTTGAGTCCTTACAAGTAATAAATCTATTTAGAATTTCTTTCTGACAGCAGGTTCAGACACGAATGTGCTTGGAAATTACACGGCTCTTTCTCCGGGTAAGCTGCTTACAGCAGCCTGTCTCCTGGTGTGGGTGCATAGGGACTTACCTGGATAATCACTGTGTATCCTCACAAGACTTAATGTGCAATCACACAGAGAATTCTGCAGAAAAAGTAGAAGTACACGTAAAGAGGAAGTAGCCACGTGCAGTTCAAGAGGCACACTGATGGGCCCGGGTGGTTGGTGCTGTGTCCCCTCGCAGGGTTTGTGAGCACGCCGGGGTGTGTGCCTGCAGCGCTGGGGCAGCCCTGCAGCTGGGCTGCACTGCACCACTGCCACAGCTCTGCCGAGGCACATCCAGCCGGGGATCAAAGCGCCTGGAGAGGCCCCGAGCTGCTCCCTTCCACCGCCCCCTTGTGACGCCTCGGTGGGACCTTGCCGAGCCCTTGGTGCTGCCACGGTGCAGCCTCTGCCCTTCTCTTACGTGCTGTGTGTCCTCTGGCTCTTGGCCGGGTGGAGATTTTCATGCACAGCGCACTGGCTTACACCAAAAAGCCTTCTTTTATATCAGACAGTGGGCATTTCCTAGCCAAAGTTTTAAAAAATAAAATAAACACTCACATACTACCTTAACTGTGCTTTCATCCTTATGAGTTTTATTCTCTGTGAAAGTAATTGCTACTCTTATTTGTTAGAATGAGAAGTTAAAACTTTAAGATTAATTTTAGCTAAACATAGGATGTATTTCTATGCAAATAGTGGATTAATATTTTAATCCTTTAATTTTTCAATTCAGGATACTCCTGCAGTAACCAATTCCAAAGCTACAGTGATGTCCCATTAGGGGAAGTCATTAATCAAGTGTAAAACTGGATTATAACAGTTTAAAAACAATTTAAAGTTCAGAATCCAAACTTTAGGAAGGGTATTGAATTACAAAACATAAAAATAAGTCTTAAAACTTAAAAATCTTTTTTTAAAAAAGTAAATAACTAATAATTTTTTTAAACTAAAAAATAAATTTTACCAGCTAAAACTAGAATCGAATACCTTGGAACTTGGTATATTGCCACTGAAAAGCTAATAATTTTGCCAACACAGAAAGTAACCTAGGGAATTCTGTATCTATGCTTCCTTTGTTGCAGGTGTTAAGTATAGAACCTGAATCAGAGCATGAACTCTAGAAAGGATAAAGCAGATATAATTGGTGGAAAAGATGAGATGTAAATAACCCTCCTCAAAATTAATTCACTTCTTTAAAGCCTGTAATGGTGAGAATTAGAGAATTTTGATGTATAGGGGGTCAGCACTGAGTGGCAGTGCTGCACGGTGCCATAAAACACAGCTTGAAGAAGGTTCAGCAGTGTTTAAAGCCTGGACTGTCAGCATCGCCCTGTAACTACCAGTTTATCTGCAGGGGTACCAGAAACATCCCAAAGCTGCTGCTGGTACCAGAAACATCCCCTTCTCTATCAACTGCAGCAGCAGATTTGATGGTCCCAGCACAGAGGCTGTGGGCAAACACAGGAGGAGCTCTTTGGACAGCGTTTCTCACCCAAACAGCCTTTCCCTGTCACTGCCTGGGTGAAGTCAACAGGTCAGGTGTGTGTTGTGTGCTGCAGGTTGGGCAAGGCAGCTTTAGCTCATCAATAATTCGTTTGCCCAGACTTTCTGTAATCTGTGGATTAACCTTTTCCCCAAGATGAACATATAAATAGGAACTTGGTACTAGAGGTCAGTCACAGAACATTTTTTGTTTGCTGGAAGTGGTATTAAAAGGCAAGTTCAGTTCACAGATAAGCTCTGCAGTGTTCTTATTCCAAGATTATTGGGAGGTTAATTTCTGTGCACAGTGGGTGTAGTTGAAAACTGCTGCAGGATGTAATTAAATGCTGTCAGCTTCCAGTGTTGTACTTATTGTGGCTTTTTGCTGTCAGATCAGGCTGCTACGTCAGTTAAGAACTAATACATCATATCAGAATGAATAGAATGGATTTTTATACATTCCAGGGTATGCAAAGTTCCTTCACTACAAGACAAGAGATGTGTTTTAGTGTCATTAAAGCCCAGGCACTGATTTCTCAGTGATGAGAACTCCCTACCCAGGCCCATTTCTGCCAATAGCAGATCTCAATTTAGAAATCACTATAAAGTAATGATTATTATGGTTTCTAAAGAAGTGTTTGTTTAATTTGGTCTGATGGTGTGTATATATATATATATATATGCACACATATTTTCTCTGAAGTATTTTTAAAATTCAACATGATTTGAGACCATCACTTCTGACTTGAGAACATATCACCCAGGGGCCTTCATGGTCTGTTCTGGTGTTTGCAGTACCTCACAAATCCACACCGTTCCTGTGCCCCACAGCCTTTTGTAGCTGTCCTGTAGATGGGCTAATGGGCCAGGAGATTACAAGA
This sequence comes from Vireo altiloquus, assembly GCA_013396875.1. Lineage (NCBI taxonomy): Eukaryota > Metazoa > Chordata > Aves > Passeriformes > Vireonidae > Vireo > Vireo altiloquus. Next base: position 701,689 of record VZRF01011821.1, read on the forward strand.
GAGCACCCAAGGCAATCAGGGTGAAAGCTGTATTTAGAATCCAAGTGCCCTTGGCTTTATGACAGGTCTTTAAACAGCCACTGCTCCCTCTCCATATGTCCTCTCTCACATAATTTTAATATCTTCAGTTTGGCTTGACTGCGCTGGTTTTCATAGTTCAGGTTCAGCAGAAATCAGCTGCTTTCTTGTGGCTGACAGCTCTCAGTAGTGACCTGTCAGATTCAGTGTTAACAAAGACCTGACTTTCCTACTCACTGGGCAATTTGTTGTCCAATAAATACTGAGAGGGGACAGGACAATATCACATAATTGTGCTTTTTATTTACCTGTTTGGGAACTTTTATTTGTGAGGTTAATCCGAAAAAGTCAAATTGGCCTTAGCTAATGGAGCTATCTATGGAGATCCAGGAGCAGTTGTTCCTCTTACTAAACCTATTGTTGCTTTCCTCCTTTAATTGATGCACTTAAGTAGATGCCCTGTTATTTATAAATAGACCAAACCTTTATTTTTAATAAGCACAAGTGCTGCAATGCTCAGTGCTGTCTCTCAGAAGATCTATGAGGATAATTCTTACTTCCCCAAGCAATATTGTCTGTTTCCTGTTATGTTACTTGGCATGGGTGAAAGCAGCTGAACAGAGAGCATGGAATTCACTGCTTTATCTCTACCTGTCTTTCGTTTATGGCTTTCACTGACTCTTGAGGCTTCACAATTAGGATTGTGAGGGTTCTGTCCTTGTCAACAGAAGTGCAGTCGGGTGCCTCACTGACTTTACTGCTGAACTGAAAAGCCACTGCGGAACTCGGAAGGAGATTGTGTAAATAAGGCTCATCCTGTTCAATTAGATGACACAGTGAGTCAGTAAGGAGTCCTATTGAATTTGGTTTAACCTTTCAATGCGGGCAGATGTTTGCAAGCAGAAAAATGAATTAAATATATGATTGCATAGACAGAAATTAGGTTTATGTACACAGGATGTTTAATGTTTTCAGGACAGGCCTAAGAATCAATTTCTTAGTATTGGTATTGTCCCCAGGCCTGAACCAATTTTAGGTTGCTTGTCAATAGTAGACTTCCAGAGGGGAGAGTCGAAAATGCCTCTTCTTCTTTTGTTTTTGATGGAGTTGAAAAATAAGGTGAGCCTCATTTTTATATTGCATTTCAATGCTGTATCGACTGCTTGCTTTTTCACCCTTTTTATTCTTAGGCATTTGTCTTCCTCTGTGCTAAATACAGGCTGTGAAGTTGCAGTTGGCATACCTTAGCTGTGGAGTGAAAAGCCAGTGTTGCCCAGGTGTCTCAGGTGCCAACACCTTTCCTGCCCGCAGGTGCCAGGGAACCATCCTCTCCTACCTGAGGAAACACACAGACAGAGGAGCTACCTTATCCTTAGGGATTCAAAATCACCTTTCAGGCTTTAGAATTCCCACTTTACTGTGCAGGACAAGGTGGGATGGAGCATTTCTCACTGCCTCTGTTCTGGGGCTTTAACCCATAAGCCGTGCAGGAGGAAGAAATCGATACAAATACATGACAGATACTCCTTAATGTGCGTGAGTGCCTGCCTCCAATTCAAATGACACTGAGCCAGTTCAGGCACATGTTTTAATCCTAAACTAATTTTCCATTGATATTCAGTGGTTGAAATTTTATTGTGGGTGAATTTACTCATGTTTGAAAACCTATTTGAGATTTTCACATGGAATGGGAGATTATTAAAACACTAATTTCACTAAAGAGAAGTGTTGCAGGGAGTAAAATTGTCTATTTTAACAGAAAATAATACTTTGATGTCCTCTGTAGTGATTTTCACTGTATAAAATCTGGAGGACTACTCAAAGAATGTAGATTTTCTACAGTCACAAATGTGTGTCCGTCCATGGGTTTGTATGTGCATGTACATATACTTGTGTATTTATTTAAAGGGAGAGGAAAGATTTTAAGAAAAAGGAGGAGCCAGCCCAGTATTCAGTTGTCTGGTTTGTTTTTCTAAGTCAGCTTTGAACTGCATTTCTTAGCCCCTGGCATTTTAGATAGAATCTTCAAACACTAGATAAAAGGAAAGAAAAAAATTCTTAGGATGGATTTCAACTATATTTTACTAATTAGTTATTATTTCTTCCATCAGTGAACAGTTTAGAATAGAGTTGCACAAGTGTATTCTTTCAGAAATAGAAGTCAGCATGTCTCAAAGTATTTGGGTTCCATTCAGGAGTAATTTCTTCTGAAATACTTTAGTTCCTGAGGTCTGTTCAAACAGCCTTTCCAGATCAGCTTCTGATTCAGACATTCTGCAGGACCAGCAGAAAACATTCTTTAGGTTGATGAAGGAAAAATAACTTTTCTAAATTTCCTTTTTAGTCTACATGAAAATATTTATTTTGGAGGTTTGTCTTTGAGGGAGGGTCTACAGCAGAGTATTTCAGTTAGGTCAAAAATACTTCAAATAGTCAAAATGTGCTAAAGTCACATAGAGCAGAGATAGCAAAGCTGGCATTAAATCATTTGAGCTGTTAAAGCTCAGCATTATTTCTGATTCTGCTCTACTTATTAACTAATAATAATACTTTAACAGGAGAAATGTATGGAAGTGAGTACTTTGGTCCAGGACATTGGATTTCACCCAATAACTCTTGCATCAAATTAATAAATTATGATTTAACTAGGATCATATTTTTCTAGGAGATAATCAAGTTTGATTTAAAAACTTTAAATAATTGAGAGTCGACTATATATGCTAAGTATATTATGCTCATCATTAATTACTCTTGGCATTAAAAAACCCCCATTTTATTCTTACCTGAATTCATTCAGTTTCAGTTTCCAAATATTAGCTGTTCCTGTGCATTAGCCGAAATCTTCTTCCCATTCAGGTCCTTCCACACTGTCATCCCAGCATATTTTTACTTTTCTCAGCAAAAACTGAGTTACACTTGTGTCGTGCCTCCAGCTGAGGCAAATTTCTCTGACCTCCTCTCCAAGGGTTGCAGTTTGCCAGTGCCCTGCAGAGAGAGGGGAGCAGCATTGCAGGACGGAGTTTGGTCCCACTTCTCTCCTGGAATATTGCACACACAATCCAAAAGCTGTTGCACAGTGGTGCTGGCTTTATTTCACTCTGTGTTACTTTGTATTACCCACTGACCTGGATCAATTCAGCAGTGATTTTGGCCCAGTTTGGTTTGATTTCTGAAGCACACGGTTCACATTGTGCGACTGCTTTAGTGAGTGCAACAAAAGCCAGCCAAGTACCAGTACAGGCCAGTTGGCCTTTTCGTGTATTTCTTTGTTGGCCACGGTGGGTAGGATGAGGCATATGTGTAAATCACTCTTTTTGAGCTGTGTGTATTTTTCTGTACCAAATGCCAGATAATGAGATGAAAACATTATATTGAACTTTCTATTTAGTCTGCTCATTTTCAAATTTGCCAAACATACTTGTGTCCTCGGGTAAGTGGTGCTTCGGAGGGTGCCACAGATGCCAAACCCTGATAAAATCTACCCTATCTTGTTAATGAACACACAAACAGTTGTTCCCCATCTGCTGCCTCTGTCTGAAAGGTTAGGAAGCCCTTCCTTCTTGATCACAAAGGACATAATTATTGTCTGTAGAGGAGTCAAGTACAAAGACAGTCCATCCAGTCTGACCGCTACTACACTGCAGGCCACCAAAGATTAACAGCTGCTTCTCCTTTGATTAGGTTAGGTAATAACAGTTACTTTAGTTAATAATTGGATGGATTCCCAGGCCATGTAATTCAGGTTTAGGCTGTCATTTTTTGCTGGCATGTAGCTGAGCTGTATTATTGGAACAGAGCCTGTAATCCTATTAGTCAGTTGTCAGTCAAGCCATAGGAGAGAAGGGAAATTCAGATCCATTAAGGTGTTGTAACAGGTAGGTAAATAAGTTAGCCATGGTTGCCCACTCTGCAGGGAGCTGTCTTGGTTTTTTTGGAAGGATTAATTTTAAGTTTCTAAATATGTTTAATTCATAATTAATCCATAAAATGGTTGCATGGATTGTTTAATTTATCACTGTTTCTGTTTACTGTGCCACACGTGCATTGGCGTACACACACTTTCCACTAAGTTACTTGATTCGTGCAGAGTTCTGCCTGAGTTAGTGGCTGTGTGCTTCAAATGGCAACCTTATAATGGTTCAGAGATTAAATCCGTGCTTATTGTCACATCAGCTGGGTTGGCTTTCCTCCTGTACAAACAAGACCACTGCAGTTCGCAGCGAGGGGCTGGGGAGGGATAAGGAAAACAGACTCCTTGCATGGATTGGTTTTGAGTGCTGTGTCTGCTGCTCCAAGGAACTGCATCTCTGGTTTTGTTTTCCTAATGTTTAAGACGCATCTAGGTGGCATCCCTAAGGTTTTTTTGCCTCCTCATCTCCGTTAAAAAATGCATAGGTGACAGTAGTAATCATTTTTGCCGACTTGCTCATTTGTCTCTGCTCTCCTGTGTCACCAGGTAACTTCAGAGCATAGAAATCCTTTTGTATTTAAAAATCAAATTGTTTGAAAATGTTATTTGAGTAATTGTGAATTTCTGAAAATACGTATTAGCAAATCAAATTTTTACACACTGTTTAAAAACAATGTATAAAAACATGTTTATATCTTTTCTGTTGCTCAAGGAACACGAATCCCATGGTATCGATCGCAGGATAACCCTCCCAATTTCAATGTGCAGCCACTCAAAGAACAGCTCCTGCAGTGAAATTATGAAACAGGTTTCATGAACAGGAGAGCTAATTCATTTGGGAGACTAAGTTAGAAGTCTGGAGGCTTCTTTCAAGCAGCAAAAACGTGCAGTGCTGGCTTCTCTTTTCAAATAGGGATTTAATATTTACTCCCTGTAGGATCTATCTTTTTTCATACTCACATGATGCCTGATCTACTCAGAGCTTTGGGTGCCACCAGAGTAAAAGCGGTAGTTACCTGAAAGGGTCTTTCATTCAAAACACAGGTTCAAATGGGGATCAATTTAAATAAGAATATTATGTGAGCAAGGGCTCTGAATAACTGAGATGCCTTAACCCACTTCTTTTGAATTTCTATTATAATATGTATCAGCTAATGTAAAGCTTTAGCACCACAGGATATAATATTTTCAAGGCTATTAGTTCATTTTTGAGAGAAAGACAAATTTGATAAATGTCTCACTCACATATTTTTATAATCCAAGAAAGATTTCTTTAGATGAATATAAAAATACCTGAAAATTGAAAATTGCCTCAAGTAGGAATTAATTCAGACATATTTTAAGGTAATTTGGTGCGATTTGGCTACTTCAGAGCTAGAATGACACAATATTCCAACACTGGTGAGATTTAATGCTGTATGTTCTTTACAACAGCTCACGGTGCGAGGTCTTGTCATGGGCAGCTGAGGGAGAATTATTTTTTCCAGTGTGTCCTCCAGTCCCACAGTGTTTACTCTGGAAGCGTCAGCAGTGCAGTATTCAAGAGACTCCTCTGCTCCTTTGTGGACAGGGCACGTTTTCCTTTCAGCTCCCCTGGGCTGCACTGGCCCAAGGCCAAGCTCCAGGGGCTGTGCCTGATCCTGGGATTCCTGAGGGCTGGACACTTGGGTGGGGACCAAGGTCGTTCTCACGTGCCAGATACCAGCAGCTACTTCAGCATCAACGTTGCCTTCCCAGAAATGGATTAGAAGCTCTTGGAGTTCTCCATCTGAAAACAGTCACTGGAGATAAATATATTAAATGTTGTGCTAAAAGTCACGTATCCCTACGTGGCAGTTTTACAGAGCTCTGTGAGCACAGGTAACAAATGCTGTGCTCATGTGTCTTCCCCAACTTTGCTGCATCTTTCTTTTACTGAAGCTTCTCCCTCTCTCTTCCGTGCATATAGGTAGGGATTTATTTTCATGGATAAGAATCAATGAATTTTTATGAGTAATCTGGAAAGAGGAGTAGTAGGACATATAGTTAAATCATATAAAATCAGAAGAAATTTCAGGCTCCATTCTGCTTGATAAAAAACTGTAGTAGTAACAGAAGTTTTTAAAATGCAAATGTGTATTTTGACAAGTATACTTGTATTTTAGTGAAATGTTAGACAAAAGTGAACCAGGCACTCTGAAAAATGTCTGTCTATAAAAGAAGTGACACTCCAGATTGAAATGGAAGGAGAGCATATAGGAAATGAAACAGCTTCAAAGTATTTATGTATTTTTAAAATAGATAGGTGACAACCTCCCCTCGGAATAGGGAGACATTGCTTTTTTCAGTGTGGCTCTAGTGGCTGATTTAGGATGGGGGAAGTTCCTTTCTGGATGCTTCATTACCAAGTATTTATGGAGAAAAGAAGAGTTCTGGGGAAAAAAAACACCGATAAGAAAGGTTCACATGAAAAAATATAAAAGAAAAAGTGGAGTCTAGCATTAAAGAAAACAGAGAGTTGAGGAACAAGCCTAGGAGGAAAAGGAAGGAGTGTACAGATTCAAGAATGGAGCGATTGCTGAGGGGAGAAACAAAACGCAATAAATCGGATGTAACTCAGAGTAACGGGATGAAATAGAGAAAGGGCATATTTGGTCTAAATGACAGGAAAGACTTCTTGCCACAAGAGCTAATAGGTTGTGGCATAATCTCCCTTGAGAAATAGGGAAAGTGAGAAGTGGCAGGAGCTGGGCACATTCGGAACTGGAGGAGCACTAACAAATAAATCAGCGGCGTCACAGCAAGGCTGCCCTCACTGCTGCACAGCCACGCTCCCGAGCTCCTTGTGTGCCTCCTGCTCTGCAGTGCCCAGGCTCTGCCCCTTCCCAAGGCAAAGGCACTCTGCAACTAACAAAATCTCTCTTTACACCTGGCAAGTTTTAAGCTGAAGCCAGCAGGGAAAGGTTAGAAAGGCCCTGGGATCTGTCTGGGGGTGCTGCAGCACTGGGGGAGCAGAGGAGGAGGAGGTTTGAGAACTGTGGCTGTGAGCCGAGGTGCTCAAATAAAGTCAATAATGATGATTTATGGCAGGACTGTTCCTTTGCTGTTCGGGTCTTTTCTTTATGGCTCTACCAGGAGTTGGTGGAAAGTGTTATTGGGAGCCAAGGGAGCTTAAGGAGGCAGGGTTTTGAGATTCTGTTTTAGATGGCAGGAAGAGGAAGCAGAGGAAGAATATATGAGTAAAACTCAAAAATAACTCTGCAGTTAAGGCACACTTAGTGGGTTCACTGGGCTAAAATTAACTGCTAGAAATTATACTTATCAGCTAGCCTGCAGGAAATCACTGGTTGATTTTCTTAACTGCTCGGTAAGTTGGCACACAGATTTCCTCTCATTTGAGGCTAGTTATCCTTTGGAAGGTAAACCTTTTGGTTGTCTGAAAATCTAAATGCAGTTCATATTAATTGTGGAAAATGCTTCCTTTTTGAATACCTGACTTCTGTGAACAGTTTTTCTGTAGCTTGTAAATCAAATACAATACAGCTGTTTGCTTGAAGAAAACTTAATGGAGAGAAAGTTGCATGATTTAAGTAAAAAGTAAGATATGTACTTCTGTGTGTAATGTCTGATCTCACAGGGAAAAATGTTGTCCACCTAAATCATATTACAGCTGCTTAATTATTCTTCTAGTTGTTCAAATAAAGATTTTATTGTCAGAGTCCCTGGGAGTTTTTTCTGTTATGCAGTCTGTTACAACAGAATACAATCTTTACAGACTAATAATAATCGTGTTTATAGAGGACTTCCCATTTTTTCCCCATACATGAAGCGCTTGCAACACTGGAGGGGAAAAGGAAGAAATTCTTTCTTATTAACTAGAATATTTCTATTAGATATTAGAATATCTAATATCTATACTAGAATATTTCTATTGATCATCATTGACAAAACCAAGATGATTAAATACAAACTGCCAATAAAACTATACAAAATTAGCAGCTTAGAAGTAGAGAAGATCTTACTTGCTTTATTGTAAACAGAGATTAAACCAATTTTGCGGGAATGGAAAAGTTCTAAAATACTGGATCTGCTGCAGCAAAACCCCAGTCGTTTGCAAACTGGGAGAATAATAGGATGGTATTTAAGTGTAAAATTCTATGTGCAAGCTCTAAGTGGACACCAAGGAAAAGGGATCTGCCTGAGCTATTTCAGCATATTTATAAGACTGGAGGTAGTCTCCTGTTGGAAAAGTTTGTAAAAGTGAGGAAGTACCCATCTAGAAATTGTCTATATTTTTAAGATCATACAAAGCAGTATAGCTACAAAGATAATAGCAACAGATAAAGATGAACTTTATTAAAATCCCTGTAGCTGTGTGTCGTTACAGCAAATATGGTATTGGAATGTATTACTCGATATGCATATATGATCATTGAAAAAAATAACACCCGAGAGTTTCAACTCGTCCTTGTGCATGAGCAGTGAAATGCTCGTTTTCAAAGGTGTTCAACATGATAAATAAGTGCAGTAAGGACTTTCTACATTGACAGGATCCACAACTGTCAGATGTACCCTTTATGTAGACATTTCTTTTAATTTCTGTTGGTTCTCTTTTGTATTTCTTTAGAACACAGCAGATAAAATTGCATTCCGGGCTGCAGGAGGACTGACTGCCCTTGAAAATGTTCTTCAAACGGTGACTTCTCCCACCAATCTGAATGCAGCTGCACGGGTTCCCTTTAAGTAAGTGTGATGGGTCCTTCACCTGCCACTTAAAATCACTAGAATATTCATTTCATATCTGCTACTTCACTGCTTCTCCTTCTCCTAGTCCCGTGTTGAACTTGAGAGCAAAGAACCATGCTGTTCTCTATGCGTTGGAAGCTGAAAGATGCTTCCACTCACCCTCTGGTTCGCTAACTTGGTACTTTTATTTTGAGCTATGATGTATTTGAGCAGCAGCTAATTGTATGAAAAAAGACAAAACTGTGTTTAACAGAGGAGGAGATACATATCTTTTGAAGTTAGTCTGCAAAGGTCTCTAGTGGGAAGCGGGGGAACTTTTAAAGGGTTGTAGTTCACTGGAATCTGTGTGCTTTTAAAATGAAATAGTTAATGAGATACTGCTGGCTGAAAAGGCTCCTACAAACAGGTAAATCAAAATTCTTGTGGATTAGAGAAATTCTTCTTTACAGAACATAAGAATGGAAGGGTTTAGATGTCTAATCCCTGAAAAAGAAGGTGGTGACTAAGCAGAATTCCTGCAGAAACTGGTAACTCGAAAGCATCTCTTTTCCCTAATCTCTAACTGTAGTTTTTATACAGTCAAGAGCACATAGGTGCTTTCAGAGCAGAACTGGGCATGGTTTTAGTACAAGGTGAACCAAACCCAGGGCATCTTGGTGTGTACCATTGTCATCATTTGTTTGTAGATACTTTGTAATATTGGTATAATTGTAATTTAGCCACTATGGTGTGAGAGTTTGGATTAAAACTGGCTGATAATATGTTATGGGAACTAAGTGTGAAGTGCTAGGAAAGAGCACTAAGGAAAAACCTTTTTTTTAATATCTTGACTTCGCACTTCTAAGAGAATAAATAAAATCCCCGCCTTTGCAATTATGCCAAATGCACTTGCTGCAAGTCCAGGCAGCTCCACTGGTGAGCAGTTCTGAGTTGGGCCTATGGTGAGCAGCTCAGGGACAGCCTTGGGGCTCTTCATTTGTACAGTCTCTAATTTTTAATTATTTCATCAACGTGGGATAAACTTCACAAGGGACAGGATTGCACTGTGTGCCCACATAAAGCCTAGTATAAATTGAGCTTTAATTTCTTAGAATGTGCACCTTCTATACATCTTTGATTTTTGTTCTTTCCTTTTAAGAATAGTCTTGTGCTTTAGCAACCTTTGTTGAGAAGGTTTGTCAACACTGTGTTTACATTAGTGAAAACATTGTGTTTGAAGTTTGTTAGGCAGTTTGAGGATGTATTAGTTCTCGAAGGAGTTTGTGTGCTGATAAACAAAGCCCCATGTCAGCCACATTTGTATAACAGAAGTCACATCCAAAGGGTTGATCAGAGTTCTCCTCTCTCTGACAATCACTGTCTATCTCATACCCCTTTCAGACCAGTGGTCTCTCGGATTCCTGAGCCTGTTCATGACTGAATTATAAAAAGAGTTTTTGCATCTTTGAAAAATTCTCTAAACATTGTTTTATTAACACAAGTTTTCCACTAGCTGTATTTCCAAAAGAAATATGGGGGCAGAAAAGACATTAATGTAAACTGTTCTTACGACATTGTATGTTAAAAACATCTTCTGAAGAACTTTGCTCCCCTCCTGAAATACAGCATTTCATTCAACTTCACAGCAAACTGCAGTCTTCACTTTGTAGGCATCAGGAAGTTGGGAAGTTATCCATCAGGTTGCACATAATCTGACACAGGATCCTGCTCTCTAAAGCAAACTGCTCTTGGAGGGTTGGTCTGCAAGAGTCTGACTGCTTGAGTTTGACTTACAGAGTCTGGAGTCTGCTCGAAGTGGCCCAGGGAACTTGGTGTTGCTCATGGGATGCAGTCTCCTCTGTTGGTATTTCTGTAGTCTTTTCGATGGATAAGAACATTCTGTGCAGAATTTGCACCTCAAGTGTCGAAAGCAAGCAGTAGTTCCAGAGGATGAGACATTCTCTGAGCAGTTTGAACCAGGAACAGACCATATTCCTTGGGAATTGGTATGGTCTCACTGAAAGGGTTTAAGAAATTTTTCATATACAGGGTGATTGAGGGAGGTTCAAAACCAAAGGACCATCATAGAATATCCTTTAAATGAGGAAGAAAATTCAGATCACATTTCTCATTTAATTTTGAAACTAGTTAGAAGTTACTTTTCTTTCTTTTGTGTAATTATCATTTACATCCTGATTTCTTGAACTTTGAATCTGGTGAAACAGCAGTTTCCTCTCTTTAAAGACAAAGCAAAGCCCTGTGGAGAGAAGTTGAATTAAGACCTTTCACCAATTGCCCTCCAGTCTTCCCCCTGCCAAATATGCTTTGCTGAAGGACACTACTGTACTTCAGATTGTTTGTGGGTTCTTGCAGTGTTTAACCATTTTTTACTCATCTTCAATTGGGAATTTGTCTGTTGCTTTGTGATGAGGATAAGCTATTTACAAGTAGGTGAGGAGATTACATGGGCTATTATCTACATCTCTCTTTCTCCAAAATCCTGGCAGTATGGTGCAGCTCAGAACTTTAATCCCATGTCTACAAGATAAAGCTTTATTATCAAGAAGATTTAACAATATGCCTGTTGTTTTGTACCACAGTCCAGCTCAGTGGTTAGAGCAGCAGGATGGGAAATGCTGTGAGGAGAAAATGACATTTATGAGACAGATGATACATTTGGTGTTGGGGCAGTTTTTCTCCCCTTCAGATAAATCACTGGGAAAGGGAAAGAAAAAGCAGTGGGTTATACTAAGTTTTATTTTTGGTGTTAGCATAAAAATTAACGTCCAGCGCATTATTTCTTAAAGCAGCATTTTGTAGTTTTCCAGAATTTGTCCACTTCTCCACAAAACAAGACATAGTCAGAAGAATTTGTAAAGGTTTCAGACCCCTATGGTATTTTTCTTACACTTCTGCTAAAAAGCAAATGGGACCTGCAGAGCGAAATAATTTAATGCCTTAAGATGAAGAGCAGGAGGAGAGTCTCATCCCCTGGGTTGCCTTGCAACGTGCAGCTCATTTACCCTCTTTGTGCCATGACATGTGGGTAACAAACCTGCTAACAAATGAGGCTTGTAGGGTTTGTTTAATTAACTTTTGGGAAATGCTCTGACTTCCTTGAGTGATGGGTATCTCAAAAGAGAAATTGGCAGTAGTGTAAGGAACAAAGTTGGGTTTTTGCTACAAGTTAAGATAGGATTGAAGTCAAGTTTAATATTTCTTCTATATTCATGCAGTTTCTTGCATAATTTAAAGCAAATATTATCAGGGTAAAAAAGCTCAAACCATAGTTACATACATAAAAAGAAGAAATTAGTGCCTCCATAATATTTTGGATAGCATTGAAACAAATGACTTTTTTCAGTAAGAGCTATTTTGAACTAAGAGCTGGTTTTATAGCTTGTTCTCCTGTTGTAATTTTTACTTGGGTTTATGAGCATACACTTCTTAAGCTGCAGTGTTGCTGCTCACGCATTTTTATAGGATTGTTCACAAACTTGTTTTTACATAAAATGCAGAACAAGCTTTCTTATTTTCCTGTGAGGTTATTCCATGTAGAGAAACGCATAAATTTCTTAACTTACTGGAACCAAATTAATCGAAAACTAGCAATTGGTACAAGGACATAAAGACACACTCTAAAACTGACCACTGTGCAAATTCAGCATCTGAAACCTGCAGCATCTGTCTCTTCCCGTGACTTATTCCTGCTGTCTGGTTTAGCTGGATGTTGGGCTCAGAGCTCAAGAGTAAAGCAGCATTGCCCTCGTGTGCAGCAAAGGACCAACAATTTGGTTGTTGAAAGCAGTTCTGTGAAATGTTACAAAACTTTGAGATTTAAAGCCAGGTCTTGCATGAAGTGAATGATAAGCCAGGGGCTGGAGAATTTTGGTAGAAGATTTTCAAATTCTTTCACACCTATAAATATTGGGGTAAATTAATTGTTTGTCGTGCGTTATCAAACAGTTTATTCGTAAGTGCAGCAGCGTTACAGAATAAAACTCCAGTCTGGTTTTGGAAGTGTCTTGAAGCATAATTGGTGCTGAATTTTATCTTCTCTCTATTAATTGAGTCTAGACTTTGGCTGGAGCCCATTTTTTAATTGGATATCCTTAAATAATGTAAATGACAGACAAAACGGTAATTATACATCTCGGGGGGTTCCTGATTGTGTAAAAGACTCCATGATTGAAGGCTAAGAGCCTGTATGGTCTTCAGGAGTTAAAACTGATATTTTTAACCTTAAAATCAGGGGAGTTTAATTGTTGTTTCAATCCATATTCTTACCTTGATGGTTCCTTATGCATTCCACTCCATTCTGTGCACCATTTTTCAATAATATTTCACCTCCCACTTCTTTGCAACCCAGCAGGTAATTACCAGTAGTGATCTCTTTCCCCATCAGAGTGCTGCATGATATTCAAACTGGTTTAAAGTGAGTGGTTTTCTACTGAATTAACACATCCTAAATTTGATAATGTTTTGTTTTGTATTATTGCACTGTCAAATTGAGCTTTTAGGGTTAGTCATTGATAATCAAAGTACGTTAATTTGTAACATCAGAAGTTGGAAGAATATGGAAAAGCTTTACACTTGAAGCAGGTGAATTGTTAGGTGTTGATGATAACCCTCGTTTTTGTAAAGCAAAATTTCAGTTCTTGGCTCTGTATCGTGGTGCAATGTCATGGATTAGTCTTCCATGGTAGCATATCGCTGATGCTTCAATATTTTTAATAAAAGTTAAAGATTGTCAACTTGTTTATATCAGGCAAAATGAGGAAATGAAGATGTGCTAAAAAAAAAAAAATCACGTGCAGACATAAAAACTGTTGAGATTTAGCTTGATTAAAATGAATCCTCCTCCTTCTTACTCATGAAAAATAAATGTAACATACAGGTTTGTATTTTTGTCTAGTTTAAAGACAGATTTCTTTTTTGGCTCAAAGCTTGTGTACCATAAGGAGTATTTTTATAATTGGATTTACTCTGGAGGAAAGCCTTGCATCCGAGGGCAGCCTGGCCATGGGCTGGAGTGAACGTGCTGGTGGCCAGAGCTGGAAAGCTGATTTGTGGCTGTGATACAAAGTTTAGAGCAACATCGGTAATCAATAACCACCTGCTTTACAGAGCCTCCTGCTTCAGGCCTTCAGATGGCTTTGGGATCTCTGGAGATAACAGCTTTGGAATTAAGAGCAGTTAAGAGCTTCCAAAAGGGAAGGAAATGATGGGAAATGTGTTGGGTTTTTCATCCCGCCGAGTTTAGCTGTGGTTAAATAAAGTTGTGGCCCTGCCGTTCGCAGCCCCTCACTTGTCTCGGCAGCCTTGTGCAAAAATGGTGACAGTTGACAGCTGTTGTTCCCTTAATAAGATTAAAGTAAAGAAATTAGTTGTGCTGTCTCTAATCTGCCATTTAACGCTGCGAACCACCTGGGGACACTTCTGTGCCGACACTCCCCGTGCTGAATTGCAGTCAGGCCGTGGAGCCGAGGCAGAGCTGAGCGCGGGCCGTGATCACAATGTGTTCAGACGGGCTGCTGTTAGCAAGCTTATGGTATCAATTAAATGAACCCTCTTTATTGTTGTGAAAAATTAATTTGACATCCATTTGCTTACGGCACCTTTTCAAACGCATTATCGGAGTCTCCGAAAACGCCAGTACTCCTTGTGACATGAGGTTCAGTTGGGAAATACAAAAGCATGATGAGTTCTTACAGTGGAATTTGGTCCTTATATAAAGTGGGAAGTCTTTGTGTTTAAATGTAAAATGTGTTTAAGTGTAAAATAAATTATCCTCTTAGGAATTAGGAATCCCATATATCAAAAAGCAGTGAATTAACTAAATCGCCTCAGAACTCTGAAATGCTGTCAAAATTAACCTATAAGTTCATATTTGACACTTTGGATGAATTACAATGTTTATATTTAAATAGAATTGATCTTTATTTTAGAATAGCTGATAAAATGATGGAAGCTGATTTAAACCATCTTCTCAACAGAAAATAGAGACTAGCAATATAGTTTCTTCTCTCTTCCCCTCTAAAAACACCTACACAAGGGAATAATCTTCATAAAATGTAGAAGTAGGTGCCTAATGAAAATGTTTTTTAGCATTACTGAGGGAAGGGAACTAAATCCCTTTATATAGTCAGGAGAGGAAAAGAGAATAATGTTGCAAGGCAGATTTTAAAAAATGCACGTGAAGCATGCTGCTTGAATTATCTATAGGTGTTATCCTTGTAGGGTAAAAAATAGGTGAAATAGATGAAAATTAAGCTGCCTTTGGTCAGTAAGTAATTATTTAATGTTGTTTTCACATCACATGTAAACTGCAGATTGAGACTGATTTAATTAGGCAGTAGAGTAAAATTAATTACCAGTACAGTTAATATAACTGGTAATATGGTAGTACTCAGAGAAGTACGAAAAGTATAAATGTTCATTAAGTTCTCCAGCTGAAGAGAAGACAATCCAGCCATACCAATGAAAAAAATTTTACTCCACTTTTTCTGGCCTCTGAGCATTTCCATCTTTCTTTAGCTTGTGAAATACAATGTATATATGTAAGAGGCTTCCATTTCAGCTCTGGGGAGCCAGGCTAAGTGACCAGATGCCTCAGCAATGAACCTAGCATCAGTAAAGCCACGGTCCTTATTGTGTAATAATTTTGTCGTTTCAAAAAATATTTTAGGAGAAAGATAAAGCATAAAACTCAGCTCCAGAAGTACACTGAATTAGTCTGCAGCTTTTTCTGTTAAATACCAGCTTTGATGATTTCAGTGCAGTAACTTGCTGTTTGTTGCAGTCCCACTTTTGTATGACCTTTCAACAGTGCTCATAATTTATTTTCTTCTTTGGAGCTTATTTGAACTTAGTCACATTTTTTCACATGTTGAGAAAAACCCAACGAAATAAAAGTTCTTTTTCTTTTGGTTTGCTTTAGACAAACAACTTGAATGTCTAGCCATCTGTATTTATTATTGGATATATTTATGATGCATTTGTGTTGTGTGTCCATGTCCATGTTTAGGTAGTAACAGTGATGGCTTTTGTAGTAATCAAAGCTCAAGAAACAGATATTTTGTTTATTCTGAAATAGGACTCTCTTTGGTAAGGTTAATCTTCTCTGTGAGAATATTCCCTAGGACTGGTCCCAGCTTCCCTGCAGGTCCTGTTTTGAGAAGAACACTTTAATTGGAGCAGATTGAAATCACTACATGTGATGCAGAGAACAGTTGTGCACGTGCTTGTGATTTTGTGTTCTTCCCACTGCAAAGCTGTCACCTCTTCCCCAGCCAGAGGTGTAGCTCAGCCGATGCTGCTGGAGCTGTGACAATGTGGCACTAGAATTTCTGGGCCAGGCCTTTCACCTGCTGGGGTTTGCCAGTTCCTTGGTCATCCCTGTTCCTTGTGTTGAAGCACAGGCACTGCTGAGAGCTTCTCTCTGAAGCTGGCCCTGCTGTCCTGGGAATTGCTGTCAAATACTTCATACAGGCTCTTGAAGGTCCTGCCAGGAAAGAGTTCATTGTGTGCTATAGCTGTTGGCCACACAAAAGAAATGCTGCCTATCCAAATGATGAAATTGGCTGATATTCTAGATCAGTTTTGGTAAGAGTTTTGAATACAGGAGAGTCCAGTATCCATAGAGTGCATGGCTTCTGATAAGTATGGCTTTACTGTTTTTAAGTTATTTAATTGATTTCATTTAAGGTATTAGTTCTGTTTGGAATCCCAAGTTGAAGGAAATGAATGTGAATTCCTGCAAGGTTATTTTTGATGTGCTGCCATTTATTTACTTTTAATTTATTGAAGAAAATAACATTCTACTTTTTCTTCCCTTCTGATTTTTTAGGTCACTGTGCAGCACAGTAAACGTTTACAGCCTCACCTGCAGCAACTGCATAGAAAACTGCACCTATGTTCTCTTTAGTAATAAGATCACTTTTCTGATGGACCTGTTGATACAGCAGTTTACGGTAAGTAAAATAACTTTTTTAATTTAGAAATTTTTGCTTGCTTCACAAACGTGTTAATGTATTTAGAGTATAAGAACACCCAGAGGTAAATAAGAATAAAGGCTTGAAAGAATAAAATTCATTCGTTGTTTGTATTTGGTGATTGTATCTGCTATACTCTATAGAAATGGATGTATTTGCTTCTACTAATAAATTCTGCAAAAGCTGTGTACCAGAAACTCTAGTGAGTGGATATTGTTCTATCTTTAGCATTTTCTGAGGTTGTTTTCTTTAATTCACCCTATAGGAATATTTAAAGTATAAACTATAATGAGTTGTCTCTGTGCGTTTGAGTCTTACTTGTTTCAGTGTCAGGAATCTTAAGTCAGGTCAGTATGTTGCCAGAGTTTGATTTCCTGAAGTGCTTAAATAGGACTCTTTAGCAATGAAAGTTTTAATTTTCCAATGTTTCATTTAATTTGAAATGTCATTAAATATTTTATTTGAAAACTCATTTTTAATTCATAGTGACCTGCTCATCATAAGATATTTAGTCTTGGTTTTCTACTTATAAATTGTGTGTATGTATTTTCATGAGCCAAGCAGTTTGTTAATTGAAAAGTTGTGTACATACTTTTAATAATTTAAGTGACGCTGTTAGAATCAACAAGCCATAGGACTGTTGACGAACACTTTAAAAAGATAGTCCGAGGGTCCTTGACACAAAGAAAACCCAAATGCAACCTGTGCATTCTCCTCTGAGCAGCTGCCAACTCATTGTTCCTCGGCAGATCTTTCCAAGAGGATTGCAGGTATTAGGTTTCAGCTGCTCTCAGTGAAAGGTGCGTGCGCTGTGCTGGCTCTGCGGGGCTGGCAGGGCAGGGCTCGAGGGAATTACACACAGGGGAAATCCTTCAGCACCTCACCAGTGACAAGGCTCACTCTGCTGCCAACCAAACCCCTTCCCTGCTCGCAGTGCGTGCTGGAGAACGACCTGTACTCTCCCTGAAGGAATACAGAGAGTATTTCTTAGGCAGAGTTGGCCACCTAGAGCTCAGAGATACTACAGAAGGAAAATTTACTGCACTTGGGGCTCTTTTCAGTCTGTTGCCAAATACTACCCTTGAGTTGCAGCAAAGCTGTAATTAAAGCTTAATGTTTCCCATGATCCACAGTGGACTTTTCTTTGCTATACAGAAAGTCTCTTATGTTCTCTTCATGCAGAATTGGCCCTTAAACCGAGATATCTTCATAGTTCCATGAAGTGCATATTTGAGTACAAAACCCAAAAACAGTGCTGCTTTTCTAACACTGATTTTTCTCTCTTGAAAATATAATAAATCAGATCAAGTTTGAATTTTTCTTTTTTTTACAAAGAAGAAATGTACAAACTGAGAGCAACTCCACATACCAAAATACTAAAATATACCCCCAGAGACTTTTAACTGCCTCCACTTTTCCTGGTTGGATGAGCTGTGTGATGCAGCCTTTACCCATGTCATGTGTATTTTCACTTACTGTTGGAAAATAAAGCTCAAGTAATACCAGGAGTAATAAATGAGAATGTATATTTGCAAGGTTTTAAGAAATTATTAAACAACTACACTAATATTTGCTGAATACAGAAACAGTACTGTTTTGAGAAGCATTTCAATATAATCTTGAATACATCCAGTATGAACCTTGCTTCCAACTAGTTTTATGTGGATTTAGTTTTGGTTTGGGTTTTTTTGTGTGTGTGTGACATCCAGCCTGTCCAGGTTAATAGTTTGAAGCATCTTGTTTAGACCTTTCTTTACCTCCTACCTGAAGGGACTGGTAGGAAACCCTCTGTAGACTGACTTACCATCTTACCTTCCTTAGCCTCCTTAGCTCAGGTAATGCCTAAGTTGGTGTCTGTTGAGGACAATAGGGGTGTTTCCTGATTTCCATGATTAATGGATCAAACCTTCTCACCTACATTCATATAAGTCTCATGCTGGAGTGTAACTTCATTTTATTACTGCTGTCTCTGTTTCTTTGTCCACTGTAGCCAGAAGATAGTTGCAAAATAATTGCAGCTTTTCTGGTTGTCTATTTTGAAATGTGTCACACTGACAAAACCAAGTAATTAATGGAGCTGTAAGCATGTAAGGATAGTTTCATATTTTGGGGGTTTCCAGTCAAGTGACAGCTGTCATGTACTTTCCACAAAGATATCTGAGAAGCCATACATATAAACTATTAACTCTGTGATATCATGACAGATCACTGATTATATTTTAAAGCAATCTTTAAATGCATAGTGTCTGAAAATTCTAAGACATGGCTAGTGAATGTGCAATGAACATTAAGTGAAGTACCAGTCAAACAAATGTAGGGATCAAAACCCAGTTGTTTGTTACTTTTTTCTTCTCCAAAACACAGTGCTTAAATTTGGACCATATTTTAGGTAAGTGGCTTAAGAAATTTTACTGGGTTTAAGTTGATCTGGCTATCTAATCAGAGGAAAGTAATTTTTCTCCTTCATTTCTTACCTGGAATGTTGCTGCCGTTTAATTTGGGTTCTTCAGAATGACAGTATACATCCTATTGAAGTTTCTTAACTATTTGTGGTCAGCTTTTTTAATCTTCTGTGCTGCATCAAATAAGGCAGCTCCATGTTTGCACCGATGATGACAAGGACTGTGAAATCCATGGCACATCTGTGCTGCTTGGCAGTTCTAGCCCATTTGGAAATCACATCTGTCTCCATAGGGCTCAGCTGTGTGGCACTGTCAGCTCCCTTAGTCCCTAATAACAACCCCATGTGGAGAGTAGTAAATCCTGAAAACAGAGCTGAAGGAGAAGAGGTAATAACATGCTGAAGTATTTAGGGGTAGGGAATTTAAAATTAGAACCTTCACCTGCACCATCTCAAGCCCATGTACTTCCTGGGCCATTTCCATTTCTTTGGTTCCTAGTTACTACATAGAAAGTCTGACATCCTAGTGATAGTTCTGAGATATATTTTTCAGAGTGTTTTTGAAGCAAGCCCAGTGACTACAAATGCAAAAAGCACAAAATCGCCGCTGGTAATGGGAGAATGATATGAAATAATTGACTAAATGGGGAGAAATTATGTGCTTCTAAAGGTCAGAAGTCTTTCCATTTAGGTTTACCAACTCTGCATTTAAAATTCTTCATGGCTGCAGTGGACTATCCCTTTTATAAAATAAAAATATGAATGAGTTGTCAGTGCTGGACCTCTGTGTTGCTAACTAGAAATTGTTTGGTGTTTTTTGTTAACACAGAAAGAGAACGTGCTCTGATCTGCAGAGGTATTTTGGTGACGTGAGTCAGAACAGAGTAGCATTTTCAGCTATATTAAATGTGTGCCTAAGTGCTTTACTGGATTGGGGCCATATTGTGCAGCATCTTACAGGATTAAGCCCAAGATAGTGGGCAGAGCTGAAGAGCTTATGGCAGCTCTGCACAAGCATGGGAACCCCTGCACAGAGAGAATTCTCTGAGGAGCAGCGTATCACTTGTATGGAGACTGTACCAGAGCTGAGAGTCAGGTCACCACAGAGTTCCAGTTCTGGAACTGACTTAAAGTAGGAGTCTTGGTTAGGCCCAGCATAGTCAGCCATCAGATAAGCTGAAATAGCATTGAGATGTTGGACGTGTCAATTATTTGGACAGTAGTTACATAGTTCCTGATTTTCCGTTGTGATTTTAAAATGTTTTGTACCAATTACTCAGCAAATCAGTTTAAGTGTGTAATCACACCTGTAGATTCATTGTCATATAAACTGTTAAGCCTGTTGAATCTCAGTGTGGGATGTTGTAACATTTACTCATCCAAAGCCCATGTTCAACACAGCTTCTCTGAATATCGACTCCTTGTATAATCAACACAAACCAGAGCTTTTCATAATTGCACTTTTAAATTTTAAGATTTCCTACCCCCTTGCTTGATATAATAATCAACAAGCAAGCACCCCAATTAATTTTGCTTCTGCAAGCACACCAATTAATTTTGAACATAAATCTCAACACACTTTCCCACTATCCCCTTAATTACTTCTTCAGTAAAAGAGCTGATCTATTGTCACTCATTTGAGTTAGTATAGAAGGAAAATCTTCAAGGAATTATGTTCAAATTTACCCATTTTCTGTGAAGCAGTATTTCCTTCTCTCTCTTGTTTGACAAACACTGTATAAAAAATCACATTTGTTCACAGTTTATATTAACATGCACACATTTTCCCAAAAAGTTGAACATGAAATATATGCTCTACAATAAACTACTCTAATAAGTGTCAGATCTATTTATTTTACAAATTAGGAAGAGCAGTTTGATTTTAAAGCATGATCTTTGATAGCTAAGGACTGTATGCTTAGAATATGTATTTCTCCTATGTATATTGAACTAGAAGGCAAAAAACCCCATTATCCACTCATAGTACTGCTCATTACAGCGAATGGAAGGCTCTGCTGCAAGATATTATTAAGTCTTTTAAGAAATAACCTATATGATTTTTTATCTAAGGTGAAAAAGCAGTAAGTAGCATTTGTTAGCAATTTTTAAAACTTAATGTTCCAAGTACAAAGTCTCCACATTTAAGTTGATTTACACATTGCAAAGTTTAATCCATCTGTTTCAGTGAGCAATTGGTATCATTAGGCATGAATTATTTTAGTCAACAAATGTTACTGGAGCAACATTGTATTGTTTTTCCTATTGAACTTGAATAAGCAGCTAAAGACTTCTCACTTGCTCTCTTGGCTCGTCACCAGAAACAGACCATTACAATGAGCTTTAAGTACCAGCACAAGGCTCAGAGCTAATGAATAATAAAGAAATGTGCATGTTGTTCTTTGTCACCAAGTGTTACCAAATCCCTCCTGATACCTATACGGGGAGGAATGGTTTTCTCTGGCCTCGCTTGCGTATACTGAGTGTAAATGATTTTAACCTGGAAGGAAAATGGCATTTCAGCCTATATTGGTCCCCAATGCCTGTGCCAAGCCTGGGGCCGTGGCAGAGCAGAGGCTCCACAGAGGTGTGTGGGGTGTGGGCCCAGCAGCATCAGCCATGGAGATGTTCCCAGGAGCCCTGAGCCCTGACTGCTGCCAGTGTCTGCCTCCAACACCACAGGACTTCACACACACTCCACTTACTGTTGGATCATAATAGGGCAGGATTTCAGCTGGATAAATTACTTTGGACTGCAGAAATGGAAAAATAAATTATTTTTTAAAAAATTTTACTCTTCGTAAAGATTTCCTTCCAGATCCATATCCTGCATATAGATTTGTCTTCAGATTTACATGTTGTACAGCTCAACTTCACCTTTTTAGGAGTGGGCTCTAGTTTAATGATTTAGAAAAATGAGATTCCTCTGAGGTCTGTTTAGAGAGAACTGGGTCTTGTGCTTCTGACATGATTGACAAGTGGGTGACCTCTGATGGACAAGTGCGGTGGTCACTGGTGATGTTTTATGCATAAGAGCACAATCATACTAATGACATACTTTGCTGCTATCAGGCTTCCTTAGTTCTCAGACACTGCATTCTTTTGACTTGATTTATTCTGGTCCAGCTTGGATTATGTATTTTGCCTTATCTTGTACCTGGAACGCTTTAAAGCCCATCAGCACTGCTAGAATGTTACTTTATTACTACTTTTGGTATAGGTCTATGCAAATTTGTGAATGTTTCTCTACAAACTTTGGTTAGTTTTACTGAATTCTGGTTGTTTGTGGTTTTTTCTCTTTACTTAGGTTAGTGTTCCAGATGACCATAATGCTACTGCAGGCAGAAGTGTAAATAAGCAGGTATTTGAAGGTTTAACAACAGGACTTCTGAGGGTAACTGCAGTGATTTTCAGATGTCTAATCTCCGGCTTCCCAGATGGAAACAACCACTCTACTGCACTGAAGATATTACAGGAAGTGAAAAGTAAATCCTCACAAGTGGAAGCCTTCAGCAGCAGAGTCCAAGACCTAATCAGGTTAAAAAAAAATAATGAAACATTTCTAAATATTCTTTATGAAAGAGAAAGTAAATTACGCTGATTTAAGAGAGGAACAAACTGCTTTAACTCTTAATGCAGTAAGAGTAGTTTGTGTGGGTAGTCAAGAAGGCTATTGAAATGCTTTATTCTCAATCAAAAATGTTCTTCAAGAAACTGCAGACACAGAAATACAGAAACACAAGAATCCTTTATTTTTGGACTTGGGTTTTTGTGTCCTTTCCATTAATTTTCCCACCTGATTATCTAGGATCCAACTTCCATGCTTTTATTATTTTCTCTTGGTTCTCTATGCCAACTGTGTG
Organism: Vireo altiloquus; assembly: GCA_013396875.1. Taxonomy (NCBI): domain Eukaryota; kingdom Metazoa; phylum Chordata; class Aves; order Passeriformes; family Vireonidae; genus Vireo; species Vireo altiloquus. The sequence goes on from VZRF01011821.1 coordinate 724,576, forward strand.
TGCCCATTGCCTGTGGTCTCTTATCATACATGCATTCTATGAGCTTGTCACAAAATACGCACTTCTATTATAAAGATCACCCAGTCATTCCTGTAATTTGATTTTACCAAGTAGCTGCGTTTTAATAGCTGAACCCGAATATAAATAGTTTAATTAATGTGTCTGCAGCCCTCTGAAGAAATGAAATTCTTCGTTATATGCTGCTGAAAATGTGTCACAGTGAGCCTTCAGACTTTTCAAAGTCGTATGTGATGCTGATGGAGAGAAAGAGGACAGCTGGAGGACAAAAGCAAAACAAATAGTTGCCATAGATACCAGTGACCTCTAAAACTTTGGTGTTCTCATGTAACTCTCCTTCTCCCCAAACAGGTTTTGATAGAGTGTGAAATTTCAGGATGTTGTATTCTGCCCATTTATGAATGGGAGGGTGGGAGGTCTGTGCTCAACAGACATCTGACACTGACTGGGCCAAGCACAGGCATACCCTGGAGATAAGGAGAGACATGAGAATCCAACCAGGTCCCTCACCTGAGGCACTTTAGGGGATCTGGTTATAAATGGGGAATGAAAGGCATGATGACAAGGTAATAGTGCAATTAGGAAAAAAAGAGAGAGGGCATTTTAAACCAGTCAAAACCAGACAAATTCTGTCATTAATGAGAATCTTTCACCTCCAGGTCATTGTATCGTATGTCATGGGGAGTTGATTAAGTGAGAGTTTTGGGAAGATGGGGGAAGAAAGAGGAACATAGAAATTTTTTTTTTTTTTCCTATTTGGGTCTGTTAGGCCTGATGCATAAACACCAATTATCTATGTGCTGTCTGGGTATCTAAAGGGTAACCAGGTTATTTCAACTGTACTCCTGTGGGTAAAAAGAGATGGAGGCAATAGATTAGAGAGCTTTGACATTCCACTTGTCTGTATGCTCAATTCCTCAAGGAAAGGAGTGCTCCATGCATCTTCTTACTGTCTCCGGATGCCAGTGAAGAATAGTCCCAGCAGACTGAAAGCTCTCATCCATTTCCTCTCTGCCAGAGAGCAGCTGCTTTGTGCTCAGGTGTGGGTGCAAAGGAGGGGGACAGTGCACACAGTTTGCAGGTGTCAGTCACACTGTAGAGATGCTGCTAGGGAAGAGAATACTGGTGAGAAAGGTTGTGCATTTTTGTGAGTTACCATCTATCAATATTAGCTCTATTTTATTTAGTTCTTCCTCTCCCCTCCTTTATTTCTCAGAGCTATTTCCAGCACTCAGCATTTCTCTTTGACTGTGATGTATCTAACACCCAGCTATGTTCCTGGAATTATTCTACTAATGCAGGAGAACTTGTTTATCACCTGCGTGATCAGGTAGATTGCTTAGACCAAAATCTGCAAGAAACTTAATGCTGGTAACCTTTCATGCTGCCAAATAGAACAGACAAATTTACCAGCACAACGAGTGTGCAGTTAATAACCTTTGTGCATCCTTAAGTGTTTTTAACTGCTGTACTTCAGCAGCTTTAAAAATCTTCCATGCTGCACTTCGACTTCTTGCTTTATATCCAGTGTATTTTCATTCTTAATTCCTTCACTTCTTCCAAAAGCTTTGTGTCAGTAGGGTGGATGTTGGCAGAAGTTCTCGCTTCTAACCCTGAAGAGAAATCTGTCTTTGAGCAATGACAGTGTCTGAAAAGGACAAGGTTTTCTTCCCTAATATCAAAACCCCCTGTTTTCCGAAGTCAGACAAAACTGTAGAACATGTTGTGAGGGGATAGTTATTTCTAATAAATAGTTGTACAACTTTGTGAGAAGCATTGTCTAATCAATACTTTTTATTTACTAGAATCAATATTATTAATAATGTTCCCTATTGAGTCAAGTTGGGATGGTCTGGACATGATATAAACTTAGAGCCAATGGTGTTCCCTTCTCAAGGAGCCTCTGTTCTAATAGCCATCTCTGCCGAGTGGACTTGAGGAGCAAGTAGGGCAGCTGGCAGGGCAGTGATCTTAGGAGCAGGAGGGTTTAGTGCACACAGTCAGCATAGGAGCAGTGGATTGTTTGTCGATGTCTGAAGACAATTGCTTTCCCATGTCTTTTAAGTGAGGTGGAGGCACAGGATAAAACAGCAGTTCTGATTTTGACAAGAGGATTCTCCCACTTCACAAGATCGGAGGAAAATACAAAGAGAATTAGAGGGCAAAGAAAGGGAGGTGATTGCAATGGGACATTTCTGCCCACAAAGAGAGTTGATCTCACCTAAGTCAGCAGAATGTGGTGGTTGAGATGGGCTGAAGTGTGAGAAGCTGGATGTTTGTGGTAGAAAAGGAAAGTAGGTGGAGTGAGGTAATATCAGTAAAGTGACATGGAAAAAATATATCTGTGCACAGTTTAAGTGGATTTGGTAATGATCAAAGTATGAGAGAACCTACTGTGGACAGAGAGATCTTGGTACAAGGGAGAAGTGCAGGAAGTGCAGGTTGTTTTGGCATAGGTTTCCAAGCTATTAGAAGTTCCAAGAAGGAGCAATTGTGATCTGAGGATCAGCAATGATGGTCTGGTCAACCCTAATAAAAAAGAAAGGAGTTTTCAGTTAAAAAAAAAAAGTCACTACATGGTTTTCTCTATATTGAATTTGATTGAGTCCCGAGGAGGTTTTTTGATTGATCATTCTATACTGTTGGTAGAAGGTTGTTCATATTCTCTTAGTCCTTGAGATGTTGCATATGTATTTATAAGAGGAGAACAAAACTCAACAATTGGGCAGTGGTTGCTATGTTGTATGTATTGCAATAAAACATTATCTGGGTAACATCATTGTCTTCTGGAATTAGTGTGTTCTACAGAGTTTACCTCTTCATGCTAAAAAGAAATTGTACTGTTGCAGAGCTATCACGATTATTATAAATCATTAACTATGGCAAAATTCCATTGTCCTTCTAGCAGTATGCTAAAATAAACATTTACACTCATCTTTCTTGTACAGTATAATACAAATGATCCTACAACAGACAGATCTCTTAACAAAAACTACTGATGGTCACAGAGAGACAGATCTGAAGTTACTGTAATTGGAATTGTTTTATTGAACTCTCAGAAAGAGTATTTAAGTAATCACAACCTGCTTTTTTTGAGTAGTTTGATAGCAGAGAAGCAAAAATAACTTCTTTTGCACAGTTATCAAAACTGGAGTGGAACTATTTTTTGTAATACACTTTTTCCTCTGTTTGTAGTTACGTGGTGAACATAGGATTGGTGGACAAGCTGTGTTGCTGTTTCCTGTCTGTTCAAGGCCCTGTTGATGAGAACCCCAAAATAGCAAGTTTTCTACAGAATGCCACAGCAGTGTTGCATGGAATTTGCCAGCTGTGTTTCGCTGTCAATGGAAGGTGGGTGCACTGGGTCTGCCAGCTCAAAACCTGTTGGTCAGGCAGTGGCATCCTGCTGAGGCTGCCAAGCAGAACTGGCTCACTGTGGGACACCCAGGAGCAGCTGGGGAAGAAGCAGTGCAGGAGATCCACTCTGCTCAGAATTGCAAACTTCCCTTCCTTTACTCATCATTCCACACAGGGTTTTATCACTGATAAAGTGTCCAGTCCCAAGGACTTCAGGAGGTATTTTATTATCAGCTAAAATCAACTTTTAATTGATTTGTCTCCAGAGCAGCATAATTCAGCTCTTATTCTTTAAAATACCACCGTCAGTAAGGGAATTCTATTTTCTATAAAGAAAGCTGTTACTAGATTTGTCAGGGAAATTTCTAATGTGAAATGCTTGTTGTAACCTAACCAAGGTTGTGGGAAGTGTGCATGAGGTATGTGCCTGCCAGCAAATCTGGACTTCTGTGGTCTACAGTGTAGGACAGCCTGACACTCATGTGAGAGTCAAAATTTCAGAGCTTTGGGCTGCACTTAGGAGAACCTACCACTGTTACTGTTACACATTTCAGGAAAAATCAAGGCTGGCAGAACTTTACAATGCATTCCTGAAGGCTAAAATGTTGCTAGGGTTGAAAAACTAGAGTTAATAAAACACAGGATAAGAAACATAGCTGTAGGTAAGAGCTGTTGCTGGTAGCCAGGGACACAGACACATGGAAAAAGAACTGCAAGAAATATGAGCCCAAAGTGACCATCCCAACTTACTGAAATTTCCTTTTCTGAAAGCTGCCAACTTGGCATTTTTAAATTCCAGGAGAGTGCTGCCAGAAGTCAAATACTCACTAAATAAAATAATAAAAAAATCGCCCTTCTGTTAGTGGAATAATAGTTCTAGCTCAGAGTGAGTAATACAATATTTGCCATTTCTGTAGCAGGCACACACTTCACCAAAATATTAGAGATCTTTGCACCCCAAAATAGCACAGCACTGCACAAGTACATCCCTCAAGAATATCTGTTATTTGTAGCAGCAGAAAAATTTTGGAGGGTTGGGTGTTTTTCTTCACAGTTACACCAAGAAGTATCTGATCCTATCACCTCCATAAACAGCAGTGCTTTAGATTTTCTCCAAAGGTGCTGGTAGTTCATGATTTCCAGGTTAGATTGTTCATTTGAGCATGAAAAGAAATGACAGAAATGAACCTGGAGATTTCAAAACTGTTGTCTTTGAGATCAAAAGCTTTGATGTAACCGATTAGAAGGGCAGTTTAAATCACATCTTTCATCACCTGAGCCACTCTCATTTAAGCAGTGAATGCAGAGTGTAATTCTGTCGTGTTACAGAAGTCCTCAGTGTTCAAGGTGATTTAAGTGGAAAAAGGTACTGCCAAACACAGATTAGGGTGGCAGAAACAGAGCTCAGATTTATTGAATTCTTAAATATGTCACACTACAGTAATACATGATGTGTGATACCTGATCTGCAGCACAAAAGGTGGCCCCTCTGTGAGAAGTACAGATGCCTCTTTCATTCCTGGTAAATGATGGTAGGAGGCAATGCAGCCTTTTCAGTCAGCTTTTCTCATTCTCCAGCTCAGTTGATGCATGCTTGAGCACCAAACCAACCTGCCTGTTGCACCCCTCTGTACTCCCAGTCACCAGCCACTCTGATCAGCAAACTTCTGAAGTTGTTACTGAGATTTGAAAAGCCCACAAATAGTACAAGTGCTCTGACACTGTAGCATGAAAAGAAGTTTTTGCCAAACTAATGTCAGACTCTCACCATTGCAAGAGCAATTTTGAAATGTTCTTTTGGTATATCCTATAGATGATGGTTTCAGGCTGGAAACTTCTTTATGCTCCTCAATGGTAATGGGGGGATGGGGACACAAAATTAATCTGAGTTTTTGCGTAGAACTTTTTCAGGCTGTTACCTGTCATATAAAAAGTTGTCATTCCGTATTAAATTCATGGGAGTACTTTCATAGAGTGCTGTCTGTTCTTTGAGCAGATCTCAGCATGCAGCATTGAGTGACACAGTGGGAAGGTTTTGATTTATTTACAGGACAGTAAATACTGGGTGAGGAACCAGGACCACCTCAGGGCTCAAACCAGCCCAGCACAACAATTGAATCCTTTATGAGCTGTGGGATCCTTCTCCTGTGCCTTCAGACCCCAGCAGGTTGTTAGGAGCTGTACTGCAACTGTAATCTGCCATATCCCCAGAGGGCCAGAAGTTACTGTTTAAAACTCAAGTTTTAAACAATTAAAAGATCCTGTCCTGTGGACAGGGCATACAAAGTATGATGGGCCATTTCTGGAGCTCTGAGGCAGGAAGAGCTGTCAGTCTGGACTTTCCTGTCTTCCTCAAAAGCACATGCCATAAAACTCCCAAATTCAGCAGAATATTCCTAAACCAAGCTCTGAATTGATTGTGTGCATTTGGACAGTTACTTCATGGAAAACAATTCTGTAGGCAGCGAAGAGATCTCAGTCAAGTCCCTCTCTGCACGTACCTCTATGTCAGGCAAGGTGTCACAACAATAATGATTATTAGAGAATAACCTCATTTTTTTTTATATATGTATAGATAAATCAACATTATGTATTAAATGAGGTCTGTGGCTGATATAATGTAGATAGTAAAATTTTAAGGCATGAAGGAAGAGACTTCTTTTATTACTCTGGTAGACTTGTGCAAAGAAAAAATCCCAAATCATGGAGTTAGATACAGTAAAGAAAAGTCTTACTAATGTAGAAACATAAATTGAAGGATTTTCAATTTTAAAATCATAAAATGTTATTGAAATAAGGGAATCTATTCTGATCATATGTTATAAACATATTACAAGAGAGATTTTTTCTTTCCATTAATAATCAAGGTCTTTAAAAAAGATTTAACTTTGATATTGATCTTAACTTTTCAAATTATCGTTTTTGATACTGGCTAATAAATGCTTGATTGATTCTTTTAATTGAAATTTTGCTGTGGATGGAATGGGACATTTTCCAAACACTATGGAATACATGTAAAAGATCAGTTGTTGAAAACCTTAACTCATTACCCTGTTTCAAAGTTGTTTTGATACTTTTTGCCCTCTTTTGTTACACAGTAAGAATCACTGAGGACTTGAGACCTCCAACTGGAAGTCCCATTTTTCTGATGCTATATTGTAGCTAGCAGTGCAGATGCGAGCTCCTTCGTCCCTGATGAGTTAAAAAAGAAGATGTATGAGAGCTGAAAACAGGGCACTGTCCCTTATTGTATGTAGTGAGAAATCATAAAATGCAGTATGTCTGAATATTGAGCCCTCTGTGCTGAGCAGGTGAACATTTGATCCTGACATTTGATACCTAGGTTTGAAGATTGTGGCCCTGGTAATGCTTAACTGGTTTTTGCTCACCATTAAGAGTTACAGTAGCCAGAATTGAAAATAGAGACATTTTTATTAACCTGAAATAAAGCAAAATATTAGATACACTTTATATGGAATAACAATGGGTTGTGTGGCCATATAAGTCTCTTAAAATTTGTGTTGAATTCTAGATGTCCAGTAGCTACATTCAGGATGATAGCCTTGTTTTCCAGAGTGTGTTACTGTAAATATGAGACATACAAGACCTATTTTGGGCCCTCAGGTCCTGAAGACACATATGGAATGTGCTTGGCTTGTACCCACAGGACAGAAAACAATGAGCAGGCTTGGAATGCAGGAGCATTAATAGAGGTGTGGCCGTGCTGCCCCAGCTCAGCCTTCCCTAAAAGCAGGAAGGAAGACAAAGTAGGAATCTCCATGTCAGGTCCTTCATCAGCAGAGCAAAGATTCTGCTTCTGTTCCTGTCTTTTCCTGTATTGCCCAGTGTTCATCAGGTCTAGATCCCCTTTTTTCCTCTATTTCTCTGGACCTAAAATTGCTGTCCTAGAGGTTTAGTCGTTGCTCTGTGGAGGGCTAGAGTTAATGCCTTGTTTCCCTTTTGCCCATGAGTATCAGTGAGTAAATTCATGCTTACAGAGTTAATGCCAAGAAGAGGAGGAAACCAAGGGCAGCACTGCAGTGTAGGGGTCAGTCACTAAGGCAGAATGTTCTCCCCAGGAGCAGTAGAGTGGAGAGCAGTAACACACATACAAGGAGGATAATGCAGTGTGCTTAAGGGCAAGATTGCAAATGATAGTGCCTCAAATGATATAGGTTCTTGGGATACCACCTGTTTAAAAACTGTGCTGTTTTCTCGATTTAAGAAATCCTTTCAAGCTTCCTTGTTATCCCAGGAAAATAGAGTGTCAGAGCAGTGCAGTAACTGAGTTGTTGCTCTTACATATTATCTCAGACCAGTGGTGGACTATCTATAAATGTGTGTCAGCAGCTGATGAAGTTGTGGGTTACAAGCTGCAGTGGCAGAAGGCTGCAGATGCAGGGTCTGATCCAGGGAAACAGTGCCTGTCATGTCCCAGATCCACAAGGAAGTGTGGGCTGCTCTGTTCTCAGTTTTATTACAGTAATTAAGATAATGTCTGTTTTGGCTGCTGGATGGTGAATCAGCTGCAAGTCTGTCTGAACCTTGGTTGTGCTTCTCACCACTTCCAAGGGACAGCAGCTCCAGCAAGTACTGTAAACTCACTGCAACTTGTGTCTGAAATTACTGAAAGGTTTCACTTCATTGCTTCTGTGCAGCACTGCAATCCCTGGCTTGACAGTCGGAATTGTAGCAAGGTCTGTTAGGTGCTAAATTCTTCTTTGCTCTTCTTTTATTATTATTTTGCTGCTTTATTTTGACATCTCTTTCTAAATAAAATAATTTAGAAGCAAAAAGTACTGATGATAGTTTTTAAATCCTAATAATAAAAAACCCCAACAGCTTATATTCTAAGCCTCTTGGAAACTCATGTTTCCATTTCACTCCATGTTGTTAATCAGGAGTATATATTTCAAATATACAAACATTATAATGTATACCCTTAGAGAGGCTTGTCTGCTTGTTAGCTCAGCCAGTTTTTAAAACAATATATTTTCAGATATAAACAGTTTGCTCATATTGAAGCTTGGAGAAATTGTAGTTTTACACTGTTCTGCAGAGTATGCTGTTTCTTATCAAGCTGTATTAAAGTCCTGTTTTTAATAAATAGTGGTGTATTTTAAGCAATGAAGTACCACTATTTAATATCTTTCTTTCCTGTGATGGATAGATCCACACTTTTAAATTCTGAAACCCTTTTTGTAAGTCATAGACCCCATACCAACTCCTGAGACCTCATGATGGCCAAGCTGGAAATCACAATGGCAACCCATAATGAAAATTCTGTGCATTTCATTAAACCTTTTTTTTTTTTTTTTTAAGAACCTGTGGGTTGTTTGACTGTAATGTAAATATTTGTCTGTTTTTCTGTGTTTATATTTAACACATAATTATAGAGACTGGTAAAGTTTGAAAGCCTGTTTGTTTTCCCAGCTATATCAGCCAGCATCAAAAATCCAGGGACTCTTGCTTCCCTTCAGGGATTAATTGAAGGGGTTTTGTCCGTAGTGGCTGTTTTGCAGCTGTTACAGACTCAGAGTTTCTTTAAATAGGAGGATTAAGAGGAAGTGCAGCTATAGGAATCTCATCTCTTAACTTCAATTATATAAAGTCTAGTTTTCTTGTGTGACATTATCATCTTATGTTAGAAGGTTTTTAGGGGTTTTTGCCTCAGTCTGTCCCAACAGCACGGGAATTTCATTGGGCTTACTTTTTGAGGTGAACTAAAAATCTGCTAAATATTTAGTGATATTAATAAATATGTGAAATCCAGTGTTGTGCAGACTTGACAAAAATCTGTAAATTCAGAGGTTCATGCTTTACTTTCTATCATCTCATATAGACTTTTTTCTACTTTAAACTCCACAGTGAGTATAAATAATTTCTTTTACCTTCTTATTGTAAACATTTAGGCTTAAAGTGATGTAACTAACAGTTCAACTCAACAGGAGCCAGGGGCCTGTTCGTATACACATTAACTGTAGTATAGGCAACATCCAAAATAAATTGTTTCTGGCAGTTCCTTCAATCCATCAAATCCAGAAGACAGATTTTTCATTTCTCTTTAACAGTTTCATTCTGTAGTACAACCTTAAAATTTTTCGTCTTTTCTGTGAAAAAACTAATGCTTGCATTTAGAGTTGTTTTACAATTGACTTTTTTATGTATGTTTTGATTCATTCTCTGCTCCGGAGCAGCACAAAATGGTAGAAGGATTTCATCCAGCAATGTAAGCTTTCTCATATGGAGTTGTTTAAAAATAATGATGGAGTGAGAGTTGAAAGCAATCTTAACTTTAACCTTTGGTAAAATTGGTCAATCTTCTCATTGCACAGAGTCAGAAGAAATTCTGTGAGGTATCATATGCAGTAATTAATTTGGGGTTATCATTTGACTGTGAATGTACTTTTCTGTTTTGTACTGCTGAAAAAACGAAGACCGGAATTAGGAAATGCTAGTTGGCAAGAGGAGCTGTGCTCTCATGTGATCCTGTGGCAATAAACATTCTAGTTAGTCGAGTGTAACTAAGTGATGGTTAGCACATTTTGGCTGCCGCATCCTGCAAAATAAATCCTTGGACATCAGAAGGCATTTTGAAGTGAGGGATACCAGGGAGTGCAGACACACACAAAGCAAAGCTGTGCACATGGTGGTCCCAGAGCTGTCAGCTCTCCCTCCTCTTGCAGCCCTCCGGGTTCGTGCCTCCCTTGCAGTCAGGTTGATGTGCCAGCAGGACTTGGAACTTTGCAGCAGGGATCTGCCTAAAGGCACAGCTGGAACGGCCAGGTGATGGTTCAGGAAGTGTCCCTGCTCACTCCTTTCACACACACTCACTTAAAGTCCACAGAGCTTCAAACTGAAGATTTTGGACATGGATTCCAGGCGTAGAGAAAGGAAAGCCATGCAATAAATTGTGCAGTGTAGCCCCACCCAAACACACTTAGAACTCTAGTATTTTTTCCACTTTTTATTCTTTATGGAGTAAATCTTAGGGTCTTAAGGAAAACAGATACAACTATGTTGCTTCTGTTCTTACTGTGTTTTACTAAAGATCTGATTTTTCTCTCAGAGACTTGTGGACTACCTATGCAGTCTAGAGTGGTTTTTGTACAGCACAGATATCCCTGGAGTAGGATGGGAACATTGATCCTGGAGGTAGCAGCAGAGGGTACAGTGCTGAATAGATTTTTCAGTAGCATTGAATATTCAGAGACTGTAAATAGAAGTAACTCAGAAATGGTACCCATAAATGCTAATTTCAGCTGAGATCACTCCTTACATCATCTGAGCAACTGCTCTGTAAAGGTAAAGATGTGGTGGAAACAGATGGGTGCCAGTAGAGCAAGTTGTGTACAGCCCAAATATGTACTGTACTGTCCAGTCATATTCACCTGAGCTCAGGGCTGCTCTGGGACTTGGGGAATGCAGGTTCATTATCCTGCTCTGCCTCTTTCTCTCCCTTCTGTCCAAGGAAGTGGTGGAGTGCTGTTAACAAACAGAAATTCTCGTGGACAGACATTGGTTTGGGTGAGGTGGTGCTTTCTTACCTGCTTTATTTGCTTCACTAGGAAAAGTGAAAACAACAGAACAAGGTGATGATTGCCAAAACTTGGTGGTTGCTGAGCTCATGGTTTAGTTTCTCCATTGAAGACATCTGTCTGTAATTGTAAAATGCAGGATTAGTCAGCCTGCCTAGGATCTGTGTTGGAAATGTCACTGGAGCCAGTGTTTGTAACAGAGGGGTGCAGGGTGCTCCTGGTACAGATACAGAAGGGATTCTTGAGAGCTGTTCCAGTCAAGGGAAAGCTCCTTATTGGTTCTGCTCAACAGAGTATTCTGAGCCCTCTGAGTGTCTCGTCTTTGCTGTCTTAAACTGAGGTATTCCAATTTACAGATTATTTTAGAAAATGGTTCTGGTTTTCACTCCCATTTCCTTTGCTTTAAATAGTTACAAAAGGGAAAAATACCCTCATTTAAGTTGTTCTTTTATAACGTTTTCTCATATAATCTGTCATATTTTCCTTTAATTATAAAAAAGAATAATATATACACTCAATCTTTGTAGTCTCTTTTGATATTGATACTACTTCTTTTTTTTTTTTTGAAGATGAAAACATAATAGATGAGGTAAAAACCAGACCTCGATGTAGCATATTTTCATTGTTACTGTTCACTGTATTTTATTATTTTAGTTAGAACTCAGAGAATATAAAACTTGCTGAATTATTTTGGGGCTTGACTTTGTACTTGCCTACCCTCCACACGTTACTTAGCCTTCAGGGTATTGATGTTCTGAGTCTTCCTTAGTGGTTGTCCTGCATCATCTTCTGTATTATTAATAGTGTGAAAAAACATGAGTAGTACAAATCATGGAGGGATTATGTTAAGTGCTTTTGAAAGTCTGGATGTGAGAATGGAAAGGGCAGTCCTGAGTTATTTGCCTGTCTGTGCTGATATCCTAGATAACCAAAAACCTTTTCCATTATTTTATGTGCATACTCAAAAGATGGCAAAGAAACCTAATTCCCATGTGCATGAGCTGTGCTGGTTTCATACTTAGTTGTGCTTTGCTACCCTACTGCAGTGTCCCATAACAACATCTGACTGAAGTAAAAAGTAGTGTGTTTTCCTACTGCTCCACCACTTCATTCTTAAATTCCTGCAGAACCGTTTGATTAAGGTTGTCTGTTCCCAGTAACTTATTTCACTACTTAGGTAGGCAGTGTGTTCCAGTGCCTGCAGCCCATCACTGTGGCAGGAGAGGCTCCAGGGAGTTCTCCCACTGCTGCTGGCTGCCTTTGCAAGCAGGAGAGGTGAGAGCAGGCTGCTGACCTGAGACGGGGCTTGCATGGAGTCCCTACACACTCCCAAGGTGCTCCTGGACTTGGCGCTGGTATCAAGAGCACCAAGATGTGAAATAAGGTCCTGAGCAGTACGGCCACAGTGCAGTTAAAGAGAGCATGAGACGGTGCCCTCATTACTGCAAGTATTTTTGGGAAATGCTGTGGTTTCCCGGCACATTAGGCATCAGGTTTTCCCTTGTTCCCAGTTCACTGTTCTCTGACTTTCGCTCGTTGGACGCTGCCTGCCGGGCAGAGCTCCCCTCTCAGCCGCCTCAATGTTTCCTTGGCAGATCCTGGAACATATTTGACAGCGCACGTCAGGACCCCACAGGACTAACGGCAGCTCTTCAGGCCACGGATCTGGTTGGAGTCCTGCATATGCTCTACTGTGTTCTTTTCCACGGCACCATCTCAGACCCAAACACAGCCAGTCCCAAAGACAGCTACGCCGCCAACACAGTCCAGGTTGCCATTCAGAGTTTACGTTTCTTCAATAGTTTTGCTGTTCTTGACCTGCCTGCCTTCCAGGTAACAGATGTTTTAAAACTTTTTGTTACGGGAAAATGTTAATTATTGATTATATCTTTGGCCTGAGTTTTGTCTTTAAGATCTTAATTATTGAAGGAATTTTCAATTTCAGTTAAATGTTAGGTTTCGGGTATAAAATATGTAACTGTTGTTATGTCTACCGTATAGCTGTGGCTGATGAATTTAACCAAAAAGTGAAATTTAGAATACATTACATGCTGCATCCAATCCATTATGTCTTCTAACTTCTTTTTTACTTCTTTTCTGGCATAATGCTTTTTATGTTTAATAAGCCCCAAAAGCGTAAAAAGAAAAGTCTTAGTCAAAAGCACAAAAGAATGCTTTTTCTTAAGTGAGAGGATTTGCTTGTATCATAACCACATTTTACATTTTCCAGTGCTTTCAGGGGCCACTTGCTTTAAGAGCGTGCAGCTGAAACTGATAATCACTCTATATAATTTTTTTTTACCAAATAAAATTTTGTTGACCAAAAATTGGAAATACAAGTTTTTGTAATTTTTATTAAAGAAAAAAATCCAAAATAGTGCATTTTGAGCCCTGAGAAGGACTGCTTACCCTTGTCTGTGAACAGAGTTCAAGTGTAAATGAATCATTTTAACATACAAATACTGGTGTATTTCTCAGGTAAATTGGTAATGTTGTATTGTTAATATAAAACACCTGCCAGGAAGCATTGCTTTGAAAACACATTTAGCAGCTTCAATCTTACACAATTCAACAGAACAGGTTTCTTTTTCATTTCGTGTGTAACTTGTGTATGTTGTACCACGCGCTCCACCTGAAATGCATTAAACTCAGTGAGAGCTTTTCACAAGTGAAGAATTTGGTGTGGCTCCTTCAGTTCATGTTTCTTGCCTTGGATTTTCAGTGCGTTTGGTACTAATCTGTGACAACAGCAGCGAGTTCTGTGTGCAGCAGTGTTCATCTGTATGGCTGCAGTTGCAGGACCCAGTCCAGTCAGGGTTTCTTTACAAGGACAGAAGCAGGATGTTTACTGGAGTTTCGTTGCACACGCTACCGACTCCCATTGCTTTCTGTAAATCAAAGTCGTTCCCTTCTACACATCATTCAGTGCCTCCTGGTTTGAGACTGGCTCTTTATAGGTTGCTGTAGGTATTACAGAGTCAGGATTGAACTGGGACAGGTACAGCTTGCAGGGGAGCTATAGCAAATCACACTGGCTGGAGGGCTGCTCCCTGATATCACAGGAAACCACTGTTATCCTTAAAACACCAGCTCCTGCTTACCCTGTCTGTATTTATCCCTCTGCCAACATCATTGTATCTCAGCATTTATAATAAACAGTCATCATTAACTTCCAAACCCCATGGTCTGCATTAGTTTGTTCTACCTAAAATGCCAGTAATTATTGCATGAAGGGTGGCCAAAACCCCACCAGTGTGAATTACTTCCCTCAGTTCATCAGCACTGGGCTCTGCTCAGGAGGTATCCACTCAGCTGTTTGCTGAATTGTAGGCATAGTGTTGTTTGTGATGGACAGGCACCCTGGGGTAGCCTCAGCAGCTCTCCCTTTCAGTTCATTAATGTGATTTGTTTCTGTAATGTTAAAAATAACATCCACCTGAGGCAGCTTGCTGGACATTATGACCCTGTGGACCATAGCAGGCTGGCAGACAGCAGAGGGAAAAGATTCGTTTATGTACTGTGTGATCTTTATCTCTAAGGAATAGTTTTATCACAAATTAGTAGGACTATAGAATAGGGGGTTCTGATTAACAGAAGAGGTCTGGTATTCTCGAGTTTGTATTAGCACAGATGGCTCATGGGTATATATTTCATTTAATTTGACAGTCTAAACAATTGAAAGATGGTAGTGAGAAACAGCACAGGGTCCTGAGCTGATACTAATTCTGGCTAAAAAGGAAGCACAGTTTCCTTGAAAAATTAGTTTAACTTTTATACACAAACTCAGGTGCCCTTTGACCTGTTGTTATCGGGGAAGGTTAAACCCAGAGTGCTGGGTCACAGCATGCATGGACGACACTAATTAAATAAGGATGGACCTGAGAACATGGCATTTACATGGCATAAAGCAGTAAATGGTGGCTGTATTGGGCATTAAATTTTGAAAATATATTGCCTTAACAGAATGCTTGAAGTTCAAGATCGAAAGTATCCACAGCTGAGCCTGGTTTCATTGTCAAGGATTCTACTTTTGCTGGGTATATTTGGAGTTCAGTAAGACTAAACTATGCCACAGCCTGGGATTTATGTATATGTACTTAGCACAGGCTGCAAGGTAGAAAATGAAGAAAACTCTGAAATGAAAAGAGATTTTCTCAGGCTTGCATTGCTGTTTCATTGGAGTTAGGAGACTGTCATGCTCGTTCCTTGTGCTTTAGTTTTCCCCTTTGACCCTGTGTCGCTCTGTCTGCTTGACATGTTTATTAAATAGAGGCTGTAGGCTGCACAGATAAAATCTAATTCTGAATCTCCACGTTACAGCAATTTGCCTACTTTTAAAAAACATCCCAAGAAGCTTTGCAGCTGAGTGTTCTCTCCTTTTGTATGTTTCTAAGTTTTTTTAATGTTTGAAAAGCCATTATTTGTTATTAATCATTGTATTCCATTCAGAGCATGAGTTATTAATGAGAAATGCATTTTGCTCTGTTGCAGAAATGAAGATAGTTTGGTTTCTTTTGCTTATTTCTAAGAAATATTATTCCTGGATCATGTAATGTATGTCAAATGAAATGGTCAACCTAATGCTACACTGAATGTCAAATAAGCAGAATCCAGTTTTTCCCGTGTCCCTTGAAAGTTTGAATTTTTTCTTACTTATGTGTCTTTTAATGTTGTATTCCAGTTGTGAACGATAAGCAGCTGAAAAAAGAGTTTCTGGCCTTTCACAACAAAGAACATAGTCTGTACTTTGCAAAAAAAACCCAGAAGGGTGCAGTTGATGTGTATGCAATTCACACAAGTTCTAGAACACACTGCTAGAGTGTAATTTCTGTTTCTTGGCCTTTTTTTCAGTCGATTGTTGGAGCTGAAGGACTGTCCCTGGCCTTCAGGCACATTATCAGCTCCCTGCTGTGGTACTGCTCCCAGCATACCTGTGAAGGATTGCTACACGAGGTCATTATTTGTGTGGGCTACTTCACTGTAAACAACACAGATAACCAGGTAAGGCAAATGGAAAACGGGATCAGAAGTTATCAAGGGCA
Organism: Vireo altiloquus; assembly: GCA_013396875.1. Taxonomy (NCBI): domain Eukaryota; kingdom Metazoa; phylum Chordata; class Aves; order Passeriformes; family Vireonidae; genus Vireo; species Vireo altiloquus. The sequence continues at coordinate 740,531 of VZRF01011821.1, forward strand.
CATTTAGTCATGGATCCCTCCAGGAAACTAATCCCCTCAGCCCTGCTTTTGAAGCACTTGGAATTCCTGCGAGCACAAACGGATGCGTTTGCGAAAGAGAAACTGAAGTTGTGTCTTAAGACAAAGACATTGATTTTGTGTGACCATAAGCAAACTCCCTGTTCTTGTGCTGCCATTGCATCAATTTTAACTGGCCTTGCTCCCTGCCAAGGTATACTTAGCAACTGATATTTTTAATTCTAAGTTAGCTTCGTGTCAGCTTGATCAGATGGTTGTGGTACCCAAGTTAAACTTTTTTAAAGCCAACTAAGCTACTCTCCATGAAGACTTGTCCTTGGATGCCAGTGTAGCTATCTCCCTGCTTGCCAAGTGCTCGTTTAAGTTTCTTCTCCATGAATCTTTTTAGTAAATAAACCAAATGCATTGTCCAACAAACAACGAACATTCCCTTTAGCTTCCTTTATTGTTGTCCACTTTTGCCACTGGACTGTGACCTCTCCTACTGGTTTATAAAATAACACAGACGCAAAACTCAAAAAATACTTCAAATATATTAATCCTAAAAATCTCCCAGTTTCCTCAGCTTATATGTACCATCTCAGGGTGTATTGGGCAGGCAGGGGTTGGCACTGGCTCTTTGAATGTGAACGTGACTCTGAATGTGTAGGTACTGCATTACAGTGCCCACGTGGTGGGTATGATTCAGTTGAATGCTGCATTTTGTGAAGGTACTCACTGTTTTCTCTCTCTGTACTTGTACCACCTGGTTCCCTATTTTGCTCAACTTTTGGGATAGAGCTTCAAGGTAGGAGCTCAGTGCCCTCAGTTCACCTGATGAGCAGGAGGAGGAAGTGTTACAACTTGTCAGCAAAGTTTTAGAGAAAAGCTGCTCGAAAATATTCTTAAAGTTATTGACTGTAATTGGAACATTGTAATACCTTAAAGCTGACAAGGCTGTCACAAGAATTATATAATTATATAGAGATGTTTCTGTGGCATTGGCCACAGCTGGAGGGAGGATCCTGCAGCCTCCCTACCCTGTGTGACCAAATCCCACTCAGGATCCGGAGCTGCCTGTTGGCAGCACTTCAGTATGGTCATTTTTAAACCCCGTTTAAATGATGTTGCTGCCGTTTCGAGTCCCAGTGCTGCCCGACAGGTCCTGCTGGCTCCCAGAAGTGCCAGCAAACCATGTTGTCCTCTCTCTGCAGTTTCAAAATGTCTGTTCTGGCATACAAGTACAAACAGATGTGATCCATGGCCTTTAGGAGTTGGCACTGCAGTCATGCCCGGAGCAGTGCAGAGGAGGGATTTCCTCCAGCAGTGCCAGCCTGCAGTGCTGTCGGTGCCACTGCCCGGGGGCAAGGTCTGTGGGGCCTGGCATGGGGCCATGGCAGAGGCTGTGGGGCTCCACGGGCCCTCAAGATGCTGAGGGGGAGCCTTTGTCTGGGGCTGTGCTTCCCAGCTGGGTGTTTGCCAGGGTCCTGGAGTCTTCCACGTGTGCTCTTGGGGCTGAAGGTGGCTTCTGCAGCTCTCAGAGTCAGGTTTAGGGCTTCAATCAGGCAGCCACAGCATGTCAGTCCCTTTTGTAACCTAAGGCTCTCTTCTCGGGTGGTGTGCTTTGGAGGTCCTATCTCAGATGTCATGACATGCTTAACTTCTTATGTAATTCCTAATATTCCTCATTAATAACTTTTTAACTGAGGAAGAGGTATTTTGGTTTTGCTTTTTTGTTTAAAAAAACATTTTGAAAAACTGAAGCTTTCCTCACTTAGGTACTTGAAAAATACAGGGAAGGTTTTTAGTGAAAGGAAGTAATTTTTCTTTTACTAGCAGGCAAAGCAGTACGACTTGCTTACAGCCATTATTTTAAGGTGCTCTTTGTGTTCTGACTTCCACTAAAGACAAGCTGCCTTTCATGAAGAGGGAAGTGCTTTCTATTCATTCAGTTATGGTTTAATTTTTTATTATGTTAAGAGCTTCCAGTTTTTTCTTTTGTTGTTGATCATCTGGGGAGTCCTACTAAAAATAAAAAACCAGTCTCACAGTGAAAGTTTTCAAATAGTAGGCTTGAAGTCCTGGCAAGTACAGTGTAATAAAAATAGATACACTAGACTTGAGCTATGAAAACAAATTTCCATAAAGCCAGATAGCTGTATTTAGTATTTGAACTGACTTCAACTGAGTCAATAACTGACGTATTTCAAGGCAGATTCAGGTCCTTCTTGCAGTCAAATGTACGTTTGTTTGGAAAACGTTTGCAGTTTAAAGTCTTTTCTTCTCTAAGTTTGTATTTCTTGTTACAAACTGAGGTATGTTTTCATTCCTTTCAATTCTCAAAACAAAAAAGGGACAAACAGTTGTTCGGAGTTTTCAGTGTCCTCTTTGTGGTTCCTTTGTCTATCCAAAGTATATCCAAAGTAGCATACTGGAATAAGGAAAAAAGGCATTAATTATTAAATTTAAAAAAAAAAAAAAAAGTTCCCCAGTTTGGATAATAGATAGATTTCTGAAACGGAAATTTTACAGCCTGTCAACATCAACATTGACCTTCTGTGGTAGTACTGTGATTTAAGTAAGTGAACTACTACCACTGTGCAGTCAAAATCATAAGAGGGCAATTTCCTAAATATTTCACATTCATACAACAAAGTCCTCCAAGAGCATCATATGCCAGTCATTTAATATAATATCATATAATATAATAGAGGTTTGATTTCATTTATTACACTGTCTGTAGAAGTCTTTAGTTGAGTAGCAAATTAAAAAGGAAAAAGGAAAGTGCTTTTCTCTAGTGTAGCTTGGAGATTCAGATTTCCCCGCAGCTTCCAGGAGCCCGGAACCGAGGGGCTCACGGTGGCTCCCACACGCAGAGGCACTGCCTGGGCTCCCACTTGGTGTTTCCACCACGCCTGGCTCTTGGGCCAGGCCCAAGTGATTCTGTCGAGGAGCAGTGAGGACAATGGATTCCTGAGGAGCACATTCCTGAGTGTTTTGATAGTGCTTGCTCTGTTTATTTTAAAAAGACTGTGATTTTGCTGACTCTGCCCACATATAATATATTAGTAATATTCCTTTCCTTCGTTCCTATTTTGTTTTAACATTCACAAAGCTTTTCTAGGGCAGCTGCTGTCACTGAAGAAATAAATCAGTTATGAAAGTGCAAATTTCAAAAAGCAAGGAGTGTTTCTTTAATATTTGAACTGCTCCAAGGGCAGCGGTGAGGCCTGAGCTGCCCTGTCTGTTTTGTATCGCACGTGAGCTTGTGTTTACTACAGAGGCAGACAGCCCCTGCTTCACAGACCTGCTCAGCTTTACTAGGCAGCTGCTCCTCAGGAAGCATGAGCAAGGAAAAGGGATTCTCTTTTTCTGGCCACCATTTAATCTGCTGCCATACAAAAACTGGTCCCCTGATACCAAGGATAGACATGTAAAGCTAAACTGTGTAATAAAAATAATGTCCAATCTTTCAATAGCCAACCCTACTATATCAGACTCTAGAATTACAGTTTCTAATTAAAATGTTCTTGTTAATTAAAAATATCCTTCTATTTCATTACATATTTATTCCCTTTCATTGTTTGATTTAATTAGTATAATGAATATAATTAGCATGTGCTGTCAAATCACCTTATTTGCATATTATATTGGATAATTGAATGTGGTCCTGTAATTAAATTAACGGGAGTGACAGGTGATTTGGTTTCTTTCACATTGCTGTATTGGGAATAGAAATCTTTCCATATTCATTGCAGTTAGGGAGTATTTTTCATCTGAAAAGTCCTCACAAATCAGATCCTCAGACTCAGGATCTTGCTGACAGGCTCCAAAAGAAGTTGCATTGTTCATTTGCATTGCTGTGCCTTTATTTAAATAAAACCAGCTTTTGTTCTCCCAGTCTTCAGTACACACTGTATTTAGAGTGCTCTAGAAGAGTCCCACAAAGTTTAAGGATTTTTAAGATATGAGCTATATACTTCTAGAAGATACCATTGCTAGGTTGCAAAACAAAATCTCTGCTGAACGAGTTAGGAAAGTGTGTGCATCTTTTCAGAACTTCATTATAAAATTAGAGTTTGTAGATAAAAGTTCAAAGTTCTCTCAGAAGTTCTTTAAAAATTTGCATACAGACTATATATGTGTGTCATTGAAGAAATTATTTCATTCCCAAAAGTCTTTCAGCTGTGTAAGTCTAACTTATTTCTGTGTCCAAACCTTCTATCCCCAGACATTTGTGTCCATAACAAGATATGTTATTATAAACTCAAAAATAATTGAAATGTTAATATCTAATAATCCATATGTTGAATTACATGGAATTAGATTTAATAGTATCAATCACCTACTAGAAATTTCTCTTTGCTAAGTAGGTGTGGAAAATTTGTTGCAAAACATGTTTCAGGCATCCCAGCTGGCTCCAGGTAAAAGAGTGAGGAGCAGTAAGATTACAGGATATTTTGAGGGGGAATTTCTCCCATGTTAAATATGTAAAATGTCACATAGCAGTATCACAGGTAAAAATATAATGTGTAAAGAAATTGAAATATGTATGATAGGCACAGTTCTGAAAGGATCTTGGAATTTCAGACTCACTTGCAGCACCCAAAGCAGGGTAGTTACTCCCTGAGAAAGGCTTTGTCTCAAGGTTATTTCCCCTTTTTTGTTAAGTGAATGGCTTAAAGTCTTTTTTTTTTTTAAGCATTTTTTTCGTGTGGTGTGTCTTACTCATGTCATAACGTGGCAGGACACTTTATCCCACAGTGTATATCGCATCATACATCTGTATATGAGACTTCCTAGGGACACTTACAAAGTGCTTTTAGATTAAAAGTGACCTTCTGTAGGGAAATTATTTTGTGCTTTTGACAGAGTTAGTGCATATTTTTCAGAGTTTCAGTATGTGCATATTATTACAGAGTTTCAGTATGTGGCCAGTTTTCTCTAGAGTTAGCGGGAGGGAAGAAAATAATTTTAAAATGGAAAAATAGTGAAAATCACTAAGTCAACAGGAAAACTTGCAAGTTATAAAAATATGTAGAGTTTCCATACGAGTTATTTACTAGAGGTCATCATTAAACTTTCATAGTTTATGTTGCTTTTGGGGCTATGGAGGGACTGGAACAATTTTGATCTGGTAGGTGGAGTTTATGAAAATACAGCACAAGAGTAAAGATGCAGGAATTGGTAGTTACCATGCTGTTAACATCCCTCTTCGTAAGTAAATAGTATCTGAAATGTGTTAATTCTGATTTTGTTAATTTCTTCTCAAACAGGGATTTTTAGGAATATTGATTTCCTGTTGAGGTTATGGGTTTTGTTCTTTAAACCTTTTAAAAAGAACCCCACACCCTGTTGTTTTAAAGCCTTATATGTTTGAACAAAAAATATGCTTGGTAAATTTTGCGGAATAGCTGATTTTGGCAAGTGAGTGATTCATGTGAAGTTGTAGTCTTGACTCCCATTTAGAGGCACTTCAGCTTGTGAACAAAAATCCTCTAAGGATTAAACTGCCCGAGTTAAAGCGGAGTGCATTAAGGCAGCTCTGTAATGTATGCTTTGGCTCTCGCAGCCTTGCATCCTCAGACCACATAAATTCACTTAAGTGAACCAGTGTCTTCAGGAAAGATGACATTCCTGTCTGGGCAATCAGGGAAAAGTGGGGATGCCTTTTAGGTAATTTGTCAGACACCTTTGTTGTTGTTTGAGCTTCCTGATGAACTTTTTCTTTTTAAGAATGATCTATGACAAAGAAAATGAAGTATGTCAGAAGCATTTGGGACTGCACATTTCATGTGTCACATCTTAATTGTATTTCTAACATTCCAAAATGCATCCTGGATTTTTTTGGTTTTTTGAGAGGATGTGAGGAAGGTAATTTAATATGAGCAAAGACTTAGCATGAAGTAAAATGTATTTAGTTTCTGTTGGAGTCAGAAAAAGCTTGGGAGCTTTTCCTGCTCCTCTGGCTGTTTGCTTTACCCTCAGAGCTCCACAAAAAAGGCTTTGCCTGTGTACCAAGCTTGTGGGAGCATTTGTCTCAACTTCTGAATGAACTGAGAACACCAAAGAAATGAGGAGATGGTTGTTTAGTGTACCACAGAATGTGGAGTTGTAGTTTTTAGGTTTTGCTATATATGTTATATGGAGCCAACATGGAGATTTTAGGGTGTTGGCTGCTTCTTCTTCATCTTCTTCTCTCTTATCCTTCTCTTCCTTTTTCCCTCTGACATAAGTTCCTGTGACTTGTTAATTGGTAGATAGAATTTAGTGTAAAGGACACATATCAATAAGGCTGATATTCACTGGTTTTGGGAACAAAATAAGATAGGTAAAGTTTTCTAACTGGTTGATAATAGATATAAAAGCTACCTGCTTCTGGTAGCCATCTGCCATTCTGTCCTCGTGTTCCTGGAGGTCACAGCACAGTCTGTGCCTCTGAAACTCTGATAAGAACCAGAAATAAACAAGCTCTGAAACAGCTGAAAGAAGCCTCATCTCATCTTTTTGGGACATGGGACACTGAAACAAGGAACACAGCTGGGCCAGATGTCAGGGGAAGAACATCGCCCCCCTGGCAGTTTCAGTTCACGATGACTGGCTGATTCCTGTAGGGAGGAGAAGAGAGAGTGTATAGGAATTAGTGTGACAAACTAATGCATTTGGATTTATCTTATTGTCTTGCTCTCAAACTGTAAACACAAAAGAATAAACTTATCTCCCAATGTCATAAAAGCCAATACTTGGAACAGCCTTCAAATACAGTCCATAACCAAGGCTTAGAGAGGAAGAGAGGGAGCAATCGGCTGATGCTACCTTCGGAGAGCAACGTTCTAATCTTCCTCCTGGGTCAGGATAAAAGGAGTTTGGTGGTCTCATCTTAATCCCCAGTGGAACTTCATCCACATAAAAAAACCACCACAGAGTTTGGCATAACCCTGCTTAATAAGCAGTTTGTTCCCAGCTCAGACCTGGGCCGCCCTGGGTTTGGAGGGATGCAGGAGCTTGCGCAACGCTCGCCCTCCTCCTGCCCGCTCCCACCCAGCCTGGCGCTCGCCCTTTTGCTTGGGAACTGCTTTTCACACAGAAAACAAAGTCTAAAGCCTGCAAATATTTAATCAGCCTTGTGAGCTATTGTCTGTCTCGCCTCATGTGTGAGGGAACTCCCTGTGCTTCTCCCATAAACTCTCAGTTCTCCGTGGCTCTGCAGAGTGCGGTGGCTGTCCCCGCCGTGGCCGGCCCCATGCCGAGGGAGCTCGGCCTGCTCTGTGTTCCCAGCAGCTGACAGTTCTTCCGAGCCCTTGGATGCTGCTCTGAGGGTGGCAGCCTGCAAGAGGCCCAGAGAAGTCTCCCAAACCCAGTTGTGTCATGTTCAGCTCAAGTCACACTTGATTGAAGCGATACTGAAACATAAAGAACAATATGCATTATTGGAGTACTATGGAAAATGTTGCTTGTCTTCCTCTCCCCTTAATAAAGGGTAAATTGTAGCTCATTTTTCGTGGTAGAAAAGCCCATTTTCTTGCTCTCTGTTTGAAGCTTTGTCTCAGACAGCTCTGTAATATGTCCAGTGGTTCAGTGTTTCACAAGCGTTTTAGCTGATGATTAGATACTTGGACAAACCCTTTGCATTTCTTGTGGAAGCCATAAGACAAAATGTGCTAGGAATAATAATTCCAAGACTATATAGCTTACTTGTGAGTAGGGTTTCAGAGTGTGACAGAAAACGTTTGCTTTTGAAGAGGGAAAATGCTCTGAGACACACAAAAAGATTTTATGTGTTTTAGACTGTACTGTTTGAATTATTCACACCTTCTGGGGATTTTGACCCAAAGTAGCTCTGTTTCCAAGGATGCTGGTGGAAACCTCAGCCAACAGTCAGCTTCAGCTACTGTTGACTGGTCCTGTTTCTTCTCTACCCTTTAAATCATCTTCATTCAGATCAACTGGGTTTCGTTCTGTGTAAATGACTGGAGAATCGTGCCTGAAGAAGCAACTTAAATTTGTGAGTGGTTCATCATCAAAAATATCTGAGTGTGAAGATGATTCTTCAAAAACAGTGCAGGGCTACAAAGGCTAATTCTAATCACTTCAGGGCTCAGAGTAATACCTGAGGATTTGAGATGTGTCATGATGGGGTTTTTTATTTTATCTGACAGAATATATGCATTTCTCATACATTTTATCTATAATAATATTTTCTGATTAAAAATTATTAGGCAAACACTTTAGCATATGAATCTTCTGTTACATTATTGTGGAAACAATGAAGCTTAGAATTTTCTAGAAAGCAGTGATACCCTTTGGTTTAACAAGGTCCTTAAGTATATGATTAACATAAAGCATAAGAACAACCTCACATTTAAATGTTTATTTTTATGTTAATAAATGCTAAAATACTATCACTTCTGAAATTAGGCTTTTCCTTAATACCTTTTCTAGGTCAGATATTAGATTACTACTTTATCCTGTAGCCTGGACATGTATTAAATTCACAAGTAACCTCAATGTATATTAGAATTGTTTCCATTGTAATGAAGTTTATCTTTTACAATATCTGTTTAACATTATTTATTTATTGCTGAATTTAATCTTATAATCTGATATATTAATCTTAGAATTTTATATATACCTCATTTGTTGTCTTATAACTAAGGTGACTTGTTAGTTGTCATTTTGGGCTGCATTTTTTCAAAGGCTTTACATAATGAACTTCTTTTGCTAGATTTTCCAGTGGCATCACTTTTGGTAAACATTTTTACATTTTCAGTGCATCACTGTCCTGGTAGTTGGCCCTTGTCCTATCTTAAATGTTCATGTCTTAGGATGATTACACAAAAAGTGATGAGAAATTTTTTTTCTGTGGTTTATACACAGAGCACCGCTGAATCTGCTTGAAACATAGAGCTCTAAAAGGACAATGCTTAGAATGTGGTTTATAGGAAGACTGATGTTATTCCTGAACTCCCTTATCTTCTCTCTGAAAGCTTACATGTGACACTAAGAAAATAAACACTGGAATTTTTCAGATAGACAAAATTCTTATTTTTAAATTTGAATGTAGCATTCTGGAACTTTCTTTTTGCATGGAAATGGTGCTCTGATTCCTGAGAAATGCTAGGAGGAATTTAGAACATTCTTTGCTCAGAGCTTTGCCAATAGTGGAGTTTGCAAAATGGAAAGAAAAGAGCTTGACCTTAAAACAGAAGAAGAGTCTAAGTGGTGACATATTCTGCTGATTAAATACTAGCAGTGTGAGATCTGTTTATATAGAAGCAAAGAAATAATGCAGATCTAACTTTGAAGAGAAACTCTGGACTAATAATATAAAGACTTAGTTCTTTTACGAAGTTGTAAATAACCTGACATCAAAAAGAGATTTAACTGTTTGATGAAATACTTCTACAGAAATGAGATGCACATTTCCTGTTCAATGAAGTTATTAGTTGTTAGTACAAATTTGAATTGACATTTATATAAATGATAAATACATGGAAAAGAAACATTAGTAGTTGCCATACCAGCTACCACTTTAAGATCCTAATGTTTATAATGGCCATGTTGAAGTTTGGAAGCGCAGGTCATCTGAGATAGCAGAGAAGGCAGGAGTGCCCCTCAGAGAACCATTAACCTTCTAGGCTGAGTTGTTCTAAGAAAATTGCATCTGAACATGAACTACATTATAGCAGAAGAGCACAGGCAAGTAGAAAGGCGCATTTTAGTGCTTCGTTTCATAAAAATAAAAGGAAATTCTGTTGGGAAGGATGTTTTTCTAGAAAGTTATTTCAGCTCCTGGTGATAAGCACTGGATTTGTTTCTAAGGACCTGTGGAACACACCATTTGGCTGCCAGGTTTTTCTCCAAGAGCCAAAGAAGATTTTGCTTCAGGAAGTTCTGAACTTTCTGACTGCATTTTTCTGTATCCACATTAGTATAACTTTGTCTCAGTTTTCTCTTGAGAAAAGAGCTACAACTCCTAGTGTTTGGTCAAAATTAACAAAAACCATCAGCCTGACTATAGACTACGAAGAACATGACATTTTCATGCAGGGTTAGTCACACAAGAGCAGTGCACTTGGATGACTTGCAAGGTTTTGTTCAGAACTTGACATTTGGGTTTGTGCCTACAGATTTCAGTTCTCTCCTTGGCAGTCTTTTTCCTTTCTCTGCTGTCCATTTTCCCTTTCTTCTGTGGATGAAAGGAACTGATGGGTTGCAGAAAGCACCCGTAGTTTCCATTGCCTCCCTGGGAATGTGGTGCCATCCCTCTGCTGCTGGGAGGCACTGCCAGGGGCTCAGAGGACAGCTCAGTTGCTGGATGTTGTCTCCACCTTGTGCTTTGGCCGTGCCCCTGCCCCTGTGGCTCTGGTGTGCCCCAGCAGTGCCACTGGTGCCAGCTCTGCCTTCGCTCCCAAAGTGAATCACTTCTCAGTTCTTTGTTTTGCCTTTGCAAAGACAAAATTTTGCTGCTGGCTTACTCTTCTACCTGACTAGAAAATGAATTAACTTCTTTAAAAGATAATTCCAGTGGGTTTATTGAGTATATTGACAGAAATAACTGATGTGAATGATGTCTTTACAGAGCTGCAAATGTCCAAGTGAAGCAAGAAAACCTAAATTCACCAGTAGAACTAGACTAAATATTGCTCTAAAAATCATCATTTTCAGTCTGCAGTAATCCTGGACTAACCTTGTGTAGTACACAAGCAGTGAAGAAGTTCTTGGTCTAACACTGAACCATTTCTTTTGTTATCTGTAATAAAATATGTGACAACATTTAACATACATGCATAGATCCATTGGAAACCAATCTGGGATCATAATCATCTTTAAATCTTTGGAAGATTGCAAGCAGAGGTTTAAATTCAATTAGTTCCTCTCTTTTGAATGCAGTTACAACTTGGAAAAAGAAGCTCGGGTTGTCACCAAAAACGCTACTCCATAATAAATCTTCACAGGGCAATTTAATTGAACTGCTAGTTTTTGATAAATTACTAGCATGCATCTCCATTACTTGTCTATTTAGAACATAGGAATATATGAATGATATGAATATATGAATTATCAATTCACATTAATTTAACTAATATTTGTTCAGTATTTTACATACAGTCATTCTTCAACTTTCTGACTGACATTTTAGTTTTGTCAATGAAAATCTTGTTTATTAAAAGATGTTTGTCCACTCCTGATTATGAAAATATAGTTTCAAAGACAAGAGGATTCGTATTTTAGTCTTCTGTAAAATTAACTGTTGAATTGGTAAGATTTGACATGTAACTGCTGAGACATTCTCTATCATTGCTGTACCATTCCAAACATCTGGATCCTGTTAGTTATGAGGACTTTTTACCCTCATTTGACAAAAATACATACATATGCATTTTAAATTAAAGATCATTTTCATTGATAAAAGGAATACAGAGAAAGGTGAAGCAAAGTACAAATATGTGTACATGCAGTATGTAAATAGAATTAAGAGGTGTTCAGCAAAACATCCTTCCCTTGCTAGTTCTCAGGCAAAGGTTGCCCCTATGTGTGCTACTCATTGTCTCCCTGCAAGGAAGGGAAGGAGCTGCACTTTCATGATTCTCATTCCTACAAGACCCATCAGAACGTTATTTTGGGGCCCTTGGAGCTCACTGAAAAATGAAATGAGCTGCAGCATTCCCCTTTGCTACCCAGAGGAAAATCACACCCAAGTTTTTGGGTTCTATTTGTTTGTATATCTATTCAAGTTTTGGTCTCTTAGTTCCCTAGAAAAGGCATTCAGTCCTGGGAAGTTCTCCTGTGCAAGGCGCCAGGAAGCAGTGGCAGGAGAGGAAGGCTGCTGCCACTGTCCTGGTGGGCATAAAAGGAAGAACTGAGTATGCAGCCTGGAATATCCTTCCAGCAGTCACCTCAGGTCTGGAGCCAGACACCCTACCTAAGATGGGGGAAGCCTTATCTCTCAGTGGAATGATGAGTTCCCCTCACAACTTTATTACTGTTTCATACCACATGGAGCTTTTAATTTTTTTGATTGATTGTCCTATTTTATTGCTCAAGTGCTGTGTGGCATATTGCTGGCTTTTGTCATTGGAGTCTGTTTTGAAAGACTGACTTTTATATGGCTTCAGGCTTTCACAGCGAGAACTGCAGCAAATGGCCAAGCAATGCACTTCATAGTGAATATTGGCCCGAGTAAACGTGAGGAAAACATGGATTCCATCTAGAGACTTCAGAAATCATGAATCATGCTTTCCTAAGTGATAAACTTCAGAAATACCAGTACAGTGGATAGGGATGATTATTGCACTTGTGAGAGCAGAGTGCACTTCCCAAAGAGTCACAAGGGAGCATGGATTGCTGGTAGGGCAGAGGAGAGAGCCTGACCCGCTGGCTATTGGAGATTAAGCAAATTAGCAGGACCTGGAGAAGGCTATAAACTGGTGGGAGTGACAGAAGATAACTGATAGGCAACCTTGAAAGGTGTTGCTCAGTGAAAAGTTCCCACAGGTCACCACATCACTCATGGTGCCGGACAGTCAGCTGGGGATGCAGCAGGCACAGCATGTGTGGTATGAGAGACCTGGAAATGCAGACAGACACCAGTACAGACACCAATCAGGGAGGATTGTAGTCCTAAAGGTGAGGATTTGAGTTGCTCTAGCCTCTCCTTCTCAGCAGGCTTTTCCATTGAGAGCAGTGTTGGCCAATGCTTTCTGGTGTGCTGAACCTGAATTCTCACCACGCTCTGTAACAGGGGCTGCACCTCCGACATGGATCAGGGCCTGGAGTTTGGCTGGTGCACAAAGGGAAACTTCCTTGATTTGTGAAACAGCATTTCAGAAACCTATTTGCTGTGTCTCCTACCTGTGCGTTGTTTGAATCCTCAGAGGATTGTTCCAACATTTAGTACAGGTCGGGCCATAAATAAGCTAAGATAAACTGGAATTTATTCCAGCTAAGCACAGGCAAAACCAATAAAATTGTATGAATTTCTGTAGATTTTGAGAATAAGAAACATTTTAAAAGGAAACAAAGAAAATATTAATGTGAGTTACCTGCTCTGGATTAAAAAAAAAAAAGTGTAGTAGCTTGGACTAATTTGATAGGTCTCAGTTCAGAAAAAGAAAACCACAAGCAAATATTAATGAAACATAGCTGAAGTTAAGCAGGTGCTTGAATGCTTGGCTGTACAGAAATGCAGTGATTTAATTAGGATCTGGTTACATTTGACAGGCATATCTGACTTTCTGGCTAGAGAGAGAGCTTACAAGAAAAGCTAATTCTAGGTAAATGCATCTGGATCCCAGTATGTGGCAGGAGGAGAGGCAAGCTGCATTTCAGTAAGGACTTTGTATCTTGTATGAGAGCAGTTCGTAAGATGTATATTCCATATTCCAGCCTGCAAAACTCCCTGGGATTATTAAACCAAGGGACTGTTAAAAAAAAAAAAAAATCAAGAACGGGAAGTGCAATGTTTCCATTTGTTTTCTTTGTTGTTCATCTGCTAAGTCAGGTGCTGGCCTTCACTTTCTCCACCCATTGACAGTGAAACAAGGAATACAAGGAATATGTGCTCTGCTGCAGGTTTATTTGATTGGGTTTTTTTCCAGTAAGGGGTGACTCATGATTTTTTTCTTCAGAGTACATAATACAGTGTATCAGGTTTACTAGCTGCATTAGTACAATGAGCTGAAATCATTAAATTGATTCCACATGTGATAAATACCAGATTAAAACAGTCAGCAACCCCTGTATATACCTTCCTATCTTTAATGTTGATAACATCATAGTAGTAAAACTGTTGAAAAGAAAAAGATAATGGAATAATAATTCCATGGAAACTGTTTGAGTATCTGCACTGTGAGTTTGGCAGGACTTCACTAACTGTCCACAGCATTTTTAGGACAAGTAAAGGAAGTGAACTGTGAAATGAAAAATGAAAAGTCCCAGAAATTTCTTTGCCTTCGCCTATTCATCAGGGGTATGGTGGCCATTAAAAAGAAATCAAGAGTTCTCTTGTCCTGTCCTGGATCAGAAATGCCAATTATAGTTATTTTAGTATAATTATGATTGACTTTAAATACTTTTCTGATTGTAGAATTTACCACAGAAAAATAGAACAGTATAATAACCACTCTGGTTAATTTAAAATTTCAACAGTCTCCCAAATTTGGAGCGCACCTCGTGCTTACAAGGTGGGGGCTGAGAGTTTAGAATCATCCAAATGCTTCGGTGATATTTTCCTCAAAACAGTGTCTGAATGTATGCTTGTCACTTTTTTTGGCTGTCTTTTAAAAATTCCTCCTGTCTTTTAGGGCATTAAGACATTGCTACCAGTATTTTGAAAGGTTTTTAATGTCTTTTTTGACTGGTGAACTGAAAAAAATGCAAACTATTACTTTGTTCATCTTGTTTTTAAACTGAACTGCATTATCAACTTAGTGTGTGCTCTGAAGCTATTGTTAAAAGCGCTTTGAAAACTTGTAAATCCCTGTAATTTATGTTCCTGTAGTCTCAAATGCTTCTTTCTGTCCTTCTGGTTTTAATTTGAATGCAGTCTTGTCTGGGTGTGTACCTGTAAAATAGTGTTTTTCCAAGTACAATTTACAGTCGTGACCCTCAGTTTTACAGTGTTCCAACCTTATAGAAGCTTCCTCCTATGCCAGAAAGCCAACTTTGGGTCAAACAGCTCTTTCATATTGTAATTGTCTAATCAAGGTTCCTTGGAACAGATCCGATTTGGGCATTTTTTAGTTTATCGCAAAGATTTTATAAGAATATCAAGTGAATTGGAAAAGTTCCTTTGTAGGAGACCAGTGATAGCATTGCCTTATTCCTTCAGATGTATACAGTTGTAAACTTAGCCTTCTTCATGACAACAGTCCCATTTATCTAAACAATTCTCCTTTTAGAGCCAATGGCACTGATAGAAACTGAGATAAGAAATACAGATGGGAGGATCTCTCCAAGTCTCTCCTTACAGAAACTCCTCGCTGGGCAGCTCACAATCCCCTTTTCTTTTTGGTGCCTGAGAATGCGTGGCAAACATCTCCCATGAAACACAGTCCTCTCGAATTGCCAGCTCGAGGAAAGGATGGTCGGACTTTGGGAGGGTTTTTAAAATCCTGGGGATTTCTTTCTGGATTTTCTTCCCCCTGCTTAGTGTGTTTAAATGGCAGGCGTTGGGGTTTTGTGTTTCACAGCTCTAACTTAGAATAGTCCCTGTGCTATAATTCTTTGCCTTTTGAATTAAGGTATTAAATGATCTATTTTATTGTAATCTATAATTTGCTGCCTTTTTGGGTGATACAGAAAAAAGAGCTTTCAGAGCTTTATATTTTTTACGTTACTCCGCAGTAAAAACAGTACTTGCACACTGAAACAGGAGTTATTGAACTAAATGTTATAGGCTTTATTTTTAGTACTTACTCCTCATCCGCGCTCATTTTTTTAGCATGACTTCAGCACCCTTGGTGGTTAAGAGGAAGAGAAGAACAGATAGATCACGTGGTTTAATTTTGTCCTCCTTGTATTTTCAGATCATTGTACAATCTGGCCGTCACCCCACAGTGCTGCAAAAACTCTGCCAGTTGCCTTTCCAGTATTTCAGTGATCCTCGTTTAATCAAAGTGCTCTTCCCTTCGCTGATAGCTGCTTGTTACAATAACCCTCAGAACAAGATCATCCTGGAGCAGGAGATGAGCTGTGTTTTACTCGCCACCTTCATCCAGGTACTGCTGCAGGGCCGTGGGGCACTGCCAGCGCTGCGCTCGCCTTGCTCTCAGGGTGGGGATTGTTAACTTCAGGAAAACAAGCAAACAGAGTGAAGTGCTTGCAGATTCTCCGCAGCTCTTCTCAAGCTACAGATTCCGCCTGCACTTGAGGCATCTTACCACACTAAAAGGTTACCGAGTAGTTCAGGTTCTCACTATCCGTGCAGAATCCTGGTTTTATTAAAGTTACTGGATGTACTGGGAAGATTTGATGTAGATCTTAAAATATTTATTTTTTCAAAAATTCCTGCACATATAGCATATCTGAAATTGCTATATTAATGTGTTTACATACAAATGTACAGTTGTATACTGTGTACCATAGATTTACAGAGAACTGGGTAAGTGTATATATTTTATGCAGAAAATACACAAAACATATGTTACCAGTCTGATCTTGCAATCTTTATTTTTGACAGTGAGCCACCGAGGTCGTTAAAAATACTGTTTTGAATAAGGATTTGCAGTATTTTTCTTCCCTTTGTCTAAATTTATATGCTGTTTTATCTATCAGATTTTTTGCATGCCTCGTGGTTTTCATGCGTTTTATTGACTGTTTCCAATGAATAAATGCAGTTTTCATAAACACTCTACTATTAAAAATAATACACTTTTAGGAGTCCGTAACCCTGTACCAGTCACCTGAGAGTTACTGTTGTTGATAAAGAAATGTTAGTCAAACTCTTTTCCCTTAATGCTTTACAGCTAGTCCAAGAATAGGCTACGTGCATTTGAGAGAGAAAGTACAAGAGCTAAATATTTACTAAAAGTCTTTGCATAACATCAAACTTCTGAGTGCAACTACTTTTTATCCTTTTAATACTAAAATAATTGCAAAGCAGTTTTTTTAAAAGAAGTTTGGAACTTGGTATTTAAAAAATTTGCCATATAGAAATGAACCTCTGGTTAAATACACAGCTATAATTCATCTTTTTTGACTTTCTTATAGTGAAACTTCAGATTTTAGTGTAGAAGTTGGCGTGGGAAAAAAATAATTTATGCATTATTAGTAAATGCAGCAAGTTTAGTTCGGGTTTTTTTCAGTCAAAAAACATGAGAGTGGAGGAGAATGTTCCCTATATGAATAATTCAGGTTGTTTACCTTGATTTCTGTTCTATAAGAGATGGAATGGCACTAAAATCCCCAGTAGGTATGGTAAAGCGTGAGTATATTTATAAGGGTCAATATTACTAATTTGATTTCCAGTTAGAGTTATATTCCAGATGGCAAGTCCATGTACTATTCCTGCAGGCTTTTAAAAAAAGGTATTCTATTAAAATATGGAAGAGTGTGTGCTGTAAAGTGTCCTGCCACTGCTGACTCCACTGGTCCTTCAGTATTTTGCCCATTTTAAAGTCTAATCCCGAATGTTGCACATGCACACGCAGAGAGCAGTTCTGGCAGGATCCAAGGAATGCTGAGATCCCGCACACACACAAGGGACTCGCCTCTCTACTTTTATTTCAACTCGCTGCTGTTTGTGAAGCAAATCTCTCATTTGCTTCAGTAGAAGGTTTGGGAAAGACTGTAAAATATTGCCCCGAGATTAGAAAATGAGATTCTTCCTTTGCCAGGGAACACAAAAAGAAGTCCCATTTACGTAAAAGTTCAGTGGTGTGTACGAATATAACACTTAAATACAGTGTGTTAAATGCGTGCAGCAAAAATCAAAGGAAGAGCATTGCTGCATTTTACAGCGACCTCCCTACCGATAGATATATTTCCATCATCTGAAGTTTGCATCAGCCGGTTTATTTTTGTTACTTCTGTTTTGAGATGTGCAGAAATAAGTAGAAACATTCAGGAGTATCCACGATTTGCTGTGTTGTACCTTATCTCTCATAATACCTTCTTCAGTATTCTGCTGGGTGGGTACTCCAGCAAAAGACAGGATCTGTCGTGGGGAGCTGACTGGTTCCAGGCGAGGTTGGTGTCCGTGCTGGCTCCGAGGATGCTGCATCCCAACATCCGACAGCAGCCAGGATCGCGCAGTGGTTTGGGTGCTCACGCTGCTCCCCCACAGCTGGGGGCGCAGCCGGGGGCACAGCTGGCTGCCAGAGGCAGCAGCTCTGGGCACCAACTCCACATTCTCCCGGGAGATCAGCACCTCCGGCTCCCAGGTCGCTGGGAAGCACAGCCATTGCAACTGGGATCATACATTAAATTTGTAGGAGTGTATTTGGAGTCGGGAGCAAAAATCTGAAAACACCATTTGTTTTACAGAAACAACGGCTGTGGTAAATAAAAATCACAATAATAATTATTTCCTAAGAAGACATTAAAGCCTTGGATTCTCTTGTTGTGTACTAAAAAGATATTTTTTAAAAACAGGTATAAATAAATGTGTAAAAATCCACTAAAAATTACAGAATTTAAGTGCGGCAGTATTCTGTTATAATATGTAGCAAACAAGGCAGGGTTTGTTAATTTACAGACTACATAAAGTATTAGTATTTTTGAGTGACTGTGAAGACTTAAAAATGTTGGTTTAATTCGTCAGATGTAAGATCTGAAAACCTGATGACTTTTTGTTTGTTTGTTTTCCCCCATAGGATTTTGCACAGAGCTCAGGCCAAATGGAAAATCAGTTATCTCAGCAGAGGGGTACGTTCACTGCAGTGTAACAGAGTAGCAGTTGGGTAACAAAATGTGTAAATACTGTGATTAAAGGTTTTTGAATCTGCATTGATGAAAAGAAATACAGCAAATTGCAGCATGATTTTACGTTTTGGGGGTGGGCTCCCCAGCTTGCATCCTGATTTATACATATGTGTCTTCCAGTCTGCTGCTCGTCGTATCAGAGATTCAGACTGTTAGTCTTTATTAAATGCTATGTGGCATCATGTCTTAAAATGTGATACTGTACCTGCACATATTTAATTAGCTGACACAAAGGCTGCCTTCAAAAGTTTTAGGTTGCAGAAGCCACACAGCCGTGCCAATACACCCAGGGAGCCAGAAATCTCTAAAATACTATCCTGTAATTGTCCTTTAAAGTTTGCCAGTCTGCAAAAAAGTCATGATTTTTTTTTTCCCCCTCAGTTACTAAAAATATTATTTAAAATGCAGTCAACCTTTTTAGGCTAAACATTTGAAAGATTCTCAGTTGAGATGGCTGTTACTTGCTAAACACATCTGAAATTCAAGTGTTGATGGTAACCTGGTCTTGAGGTTTTTTTGTGCATAAAATGCAACACTGAGACAGTCATTTCTCCCTCATAGTAAGTAGAAATCCACCACCATTTTGCTCAACATTTGCCAGGAGATGAGTGGGTTTAGATCAAAAGCATAAACTTTTTGTTTCAAAATAAATTATTAAATTAGGGTAACTTTATAGAGATTTTTACTGTCAACATTAGACATCTCAGTCTGAAGCAGCTTCGTGCAGTGTCTGCAGCACAAACTTCCCAGGATTGTGTTTGCATGAGAATCTGCTCAAGAAATATCTAAAATCCAAGTGGAAAACTTGCTTTTTATTTTCACTGTTCGAACTGGATGAACTTTTAAACAAAGGTGCGATGACATGTGAGTGTGATTTCTAAACATTCCCCTGATGCAAAAATGTTGACTTAATAATAGTGTAAGCAGGATTATTTTTATCTGTTCTATCACTTG
Source organism: Vireo altiloquus (assembly GCA_013396875.1). Lineage (NCBI taxonomy): Eukaryota > Metazoa > Chordata > Aves > Passeriformes > Vireonidae > Vireo > Vireo altiloquus. Next base: position 759,908 of record VZRF01011821.1, read on the forward strand.
AATGTGAAGGATGGTGTCCCAAAAAACAAGTGGGAATAACAACACTGACAGGAATAAAACCTGAAAGCACACATTTAATCGTTGGGTGCTGCATGGAGGGTCAGACTCTCAAACCTGTGCACAGTGAAGTCTTGTCCACGTCGCTGCACACACTTAGGAGTGAAAGCTGAATTACTCGTGCTGTGAGCTCTGGGGAGTTGGGAGCACAACTCTTTTGCAGCTCTTCGTGGAGGAAAAAAAAACCTCCTGAGCAGAGAACACTGCTGAGGCTGCCCAGAGTTGAACGAGGTTTAGCTGGACCCTTGTGGGTCCAAGAACATAAAGTGTGTAAAGATGTATAATGTTCCTCTGCATAGGGCAGAGAGCCTGATCAGCTTTCAAATGGAAGCCTTTGCTCATCAGAGCCTCTGCCCCGATTCCTAAAGCCAAGCTTGGATGTCCAGAGCTCCACAGAAGTGTCACCCCATGGTCTGAGAAGATTTTGATGGGGGAGGGGAACAAATGACTTAAAGTATGGCAAATTGGCTGCACATTCATTATTCTTGTTTTATTGCCATCTTATCTTAAGAGGGAATAACTTGGTAATTTTATGTTCTGTCTTCAACAGAAAAATTTTTCAGTTCTCAAGATTATCTTGAGCTGTCCAACAGATTCCCCCGGCAGTCCTGGGAAGAAGCTCGACAGTTCTTCTTGAAAAAATAACAGTTGTGTTTAGGTTTTAAATCCCTAACATCGTCACACTGACCAGTTCCTGCTGACTACCTTCTTTAAAATGCTGTTCCGAAACGTTTTTGATTCTCTAAATACTTACGCTGTAGATATATAATTTGCACTATTTATATCCTAAGTACTGTAGATACTTCCAAGTTCTGTTTTGTAATTTTGATAATTTGAGTTTATTTCGTTCATGTATCCAATGTCATGATTTTGGTGTTTTCTGCCCTGTGGTGGGACTTGCACTGCAGAACTGCTGAAATAAAGTTGCAAATAGAGAAAATATGTTCTATATATATCTTGTAATAAAATAACTTATTCTGTCTTGTGTGACTTCTGCATTATGATTGTCAGTGTGTTTGAATTACCATAAGCAACACGGCTTAGAAAGAGGGGGGAAAAAAGACCACTAAGAAGTCTTTCTTGTTAATCAAGAGTCAGTCAGAATCAAATCAAGGTAATTCGTCAGATCTAGCCCTGGGGAAAGTTTGCTTATAATTTTTTGGGTGATTGAGGATACGTCACCTAATACGGATTTTTTAGACCTCATGCATTTTTAACGTCTCACTTAGACTTGAGTGAGGCTTGTTTGAGCCTCACTATGTTCCCTGGGCGGTGGAGGTTCCGCGGCGCCGTGTCCGGGCCGGGAGCGCGCGGGGGCGGTGAGGGGGCGCGCGACGCCCCGGGCCCTGCGCTGCGGCGGGNGGGCCTGAGGCGTCGGCGGTCCTGAGGCGAGGCCGCGCGCCTCGCTCCAGTCCGGTCCCGGGAGAACGCGCGGAGCCTCAGCCCGACCCAGACGGAGCCAGGTAACCGCGGGGGCCTCGCGGCGGGGCGCAGAGGGCGGCAGGATCCCCATCATCACCTGTCCCCAGCCGGAAAATTGCCCGTCCCGGCGGTGCAGAGCAGCCCCAGGCTGAGGCGGCCCCTCAGCCCGGGCCGGTCCGTGGGCCCCGACGGCAGCTCGCCCTGGGAGTCCGGTCCCTGCATACCCGCTCCCCAGCTTCTCGGGGTGGTGGAGCCGCCCCGGCGCCGCGCTGCCCATCCCCTGCAGCCCGGAGGACTCCGACACGGCCCGGCTCTCCACTCGCTTCCCGGTTGCCCGGGGATGGGGACGGGGCCGCGGGCAGCCGTGGCTTGAGCTTGCCCGGGCCTGCGATCCCGCGGGGAGCTGGTCCTGAGCAGTCCCGCACGGGTAAGAGGGAGGGCGCGGGAGCTGGAGCGGCTCCGCCGCGCTCCCAGGTGATGCCAGAGGCAGATAAGGAGTCGGCGCCTGGGTCCGGCTGGGGGGACGGATACGCGGGAGGGTAGGGCTCGCCTCGCCTCGCCGCCCCGGGGGAAGCCCCCCGCCGCCCAGCCCCGCCACCCTCAGGGAGGAGGAGAGCTCGGTCCGCGCCGCGGCAGGTGCGGGCACGACGCGGGCGAGCCGGGGGGCTACTCCGAAAGGGAAACCTGCGCTCCGCCTCCCCGGCTATAAATAAGCGGGCCCGGTTCTGAAAGCCGATTAGCGCCGTGTGGAGAGGCCGTGCGGGAGAAGCCGGGGCTGTGCCTGTCCCGACCCGCTCTGTTCCCCTCCCGATCGGGACGGCCGCGCCCCTCCGCGCCCGGGGTGCCCCTTCGCCGCCCTCCCGCGACTTTTTTTAGTTTGTTTTTGGTTTTTTCGTTTAAATCCATTTTTGTTTCCATTTTTTCTTTTTTTTATTAAGTCCAAAATATTTAATCCCACTATTCAACCACTGAATCTGACAATAAATAACAATAACTTACTTTTGATCGTTAAAGGCGCAAGCAATCCGTCCTTCATCCATTGATAACTTAACATTATTAGTACTGGTTTCCCCGTTAAAAAGTCTAGTTTCCGTGTCCCGTTTTCCCAGCGATCGCGCGGGGCCGGGCGCCGCGGCCTGGGAGAGGCATCGGTGTGAGATGAGGCTGGACGGCGCGGCTCCGTGGAGGAAGGCCCAAGCCGGTTCCGCGGCCGCACGCCGGAGGAGTCTCTCCTCCTTTTCAAGATTTTTTTTTAATTTATTTTTCCCTTTCAAAAAGGGAAGAAAAATCGTCCCGAGCTCAAGCGGCGGGCGAGAAAGCCTGTCACCGTGCCGGGCTCTGGCGGCGAAATCCGCGTTTCTTTGGGAAAAAGAAACATCGAAATCCGCAGGGAAAAAACCCAAAACAACGAAATAACCAGGGCGGGGGCTCTCTCTCCGGTCTGTTGAAGGCAGCGAGGATCCCGGTGCTTTTTTGGCCGTCAGTAACGTATTTTTTGTTTGTTTTTAAATAAGAATAATTAAAAAACAAAGGCATTTTTCCGGCGCTCTGGGAGCGGCCTGGGGCCGGGTGTCTCATGCAGGGAGCGCAGGCATGCGGAGGTCCCGCGGCGGCGGGCGGACGGGCCGCTTCACGTCTCGGCCGGGCTGGGCACCATGCTGTTGGGGGTGTCGGGGAGCTGGGAGGACAGCGAGGTCACGTCGCTGCCGGAGGAAGTGCCCAAGGAGCCGGACTCGGAGAAGGAGACCTGGGGGAGCAGCGGCGGTGAGGGTCCGGCACGGTCGCCCCCTGCCCCGTTCCCCTCCCGCAGCCCCCGGGCCCGGCGGCCCGGGATCTGCCCCCCCC
>VZRF01011821.1:763784-886662 GCA_013396875.1 Vireo altiloquus
GCTGCGCGGTCCGCGGGCGGCGGCGCCGTCGGGGGGCGGCCCGTGGTCGGCGCGGCAGAGCAAGTCGCGCTCCCGCAGGCAGAACTGGTCGCCGGGCAGGAGCTGGCGGCCGCAGGCGGCGCAGCGGAAGCACTCCAGGTGGTAGACGTGGTCTCGGGCGCGCATCACCAGGTCGCTGCTGCTGAAAGCCGCCCGGCACTGGGCGCACTTGATGCCGAAGAGCCTGCGGGGACGCGACGCGCCGTCAGGCCCCGCGGCCCCTCCGTCGGGGCGGCTCCAGGCGGTGCCGCGGGGGCGGGCAGCGGCCGAGAGTCGGATTTTCGTTGGGGGAAATTCGGGGGGCGTAAGGGGCTTTTGTGCTTTTTCGGGTCTGGGTTATTTTTCTTTTTTTAACGAGCGTTGGCGCATTCGGGGTCACCTGCTGTAATCTCGCTTGCAGTAGGCCTTGCCGTCCCTCAGAAAGCATGTGCAGGTCTCGTCCAGGGGCTGCCCGCACTCGGCGCACTTGAGGCAGGCGACGTGCCATTCCAGGTCCGGCGACACCCGCAGCAGGAAGGGGTCCTGGATGCGGCCCCCGCAGCCCGCGCACAGGGCCAGCCCCGGCCGCCCTGCCGGGAGCGAGCGGAGTAGGGTCAGGGCCAGCGGTATACAAGAGCAGAGGCCAGCAAATAGGGAAAGGCACTTTTTTACGTTTTATGCATTTTTTTCTTACTCTGTTTTGTTTTTTCCCGAAATAGGAAGAAAGAGAAATAAAGACGGACACACGGACAGAAGTGATGGAAGCACGAAAGGAGACAAATGAATACTGCCAGAAAAAAAAAAAAAGAAAAAAAAAAGGAAAAAAAGACAGAGATTTGATCAATGCGAATAAATGCGGAAAGAAACGTAAAAGTAGAATTTCGGAAAAGGAAAATAAAAGCAGAAACAAAAAAAAAACCAAACAATTCAACAACGGCTGAGGAAAACTTGGAAGAAATAAGGAAAGAAACGAAGCAAGAAGGAAGGAAAGAAAGAAGAAAAAAGAAATTAAAACAGAATGACGGAAAGAGAAATAAAAGCAGCTAAAACCCAGAGACGGTTAAAATGGGAACATGGACAAATGGAAACAGTAAGAGACATGAAAACAAAGAGAGAGAAAGAGAAATAAAACCAAACAAAACAAGAACAGAAAGAAAAAGAAATAAAAAAAAAACGGATAGAGAAAAAAAAAAGACAAGCTGAAACACGAAAGAGATAAAGAAAGAAAAACGTAACAAGGGCAGAGAAAGAAAGAATGAAAGAAAGAAAGAAAGAAAGAAAGAAAGAAAGAAAGAAAGAAAGAAGGAAAGAAAGAAAGAAAGAAAGAAAGAAAGGAGCAGAGGGAAGCAGAGAAAGAAATGGAAACACCCGAAAGAAATGAGCTCAGCAGCGCGGACAGCCGAAGGGACATGCATTCGGTAAGGAAGGGGGGTAGCGGGGCCGGGTAGCGCTAGGCACGAACCAGAATAGCGGCACCGGAGTTGTCACGGGCCGAGCCCGCAGCAGCCCTCGCCCGCCGTGGGGCCGGAGCCCTTCCCGGCGCTGTCAGCGCGCCCGCCGTCCGCCAGTCCACTCGACGGCAGAGGCGGCGCGGAGCTCGATCCGCATAGTCCCTCGCCCGCCCGCCCCGGTCCCGCGTTTCGCTGGGCTGCGCGCACTTACTCTTGGAGGGCTCCCCCATGGCGCCCGGGAGCGGCCGCGGGAGGAGGATGTCCACCATGCGGGCGGCCCCCTGCGCACCGGCAGCGATGCGCGATGCGGGATGCGGAGCCGCCGCTCCACCACTACCCGCGCGGCGCGGGGCGGGAGNCGGGAGCCGCACGACGCCGGCACGGACGGGGCGCGCGGCCCCCGGCGCCGCGGGAGAAGCTCTTCCGCCCCCTCCGCCCCGGGCGGCCGTGGGACCCTCCGCCCGCCCGCCGCCGTGCGCTTCGGCCCTCTGCGCGCAGGGAACGGCGGCATCGACGGCCCGAGGAGAAGGAGATTCACGATAGCTTTTTTTCCTCCTCTGGTTTCCCTGTTATTCTACTTGACTTTTAGTTCTCCTATTATTTTCTCCTTTTATTTCCCTCTTCCTTCTCTTTCTCCTCTCTTTTGCATTTTATTTCGTTGTTCTTTTCCCCGTGTTTCGGCGTGCCGCTGGCAGGTGCCCTCGGGCGTGCGCAGCGGGACGATCCCGGCGCTGCACAGAGGAGCATCTCCGCGGCAGACGGGAAGGGGCTACGAGGCGGACGCCGGCGCGACGCTGCGCGCCCGCGGAGCAGTTCGCTGCTGAGGCCCGTGTGCGGGAGAGCCTCCCCAACGGACCCGAACAGAACCGACGGCATCGTCGGGGCTGCCGTCCTGGGCAGCAGGCCCATGACGAGTTGAAAATAGCTGAGAAAAATAGTATTTTACCGCATTTTCATGAGCCTGATTCCGTGCTGTTCCTGCAGCTGAACCTCTCCTGTTGCTTTTTTATGCCTTCTGTTCTTTTTTCCTCCCTTTTTCCCCCCAGTCTCCATGGGCTTCCCATCCATTAGCAGAAAAGTAGGGAGAGCACTTCAGTGGCCTTTGACTCAGTTTTAAATTCGCAAAGATTTTGCAGCACGGCAGCATGAGTACCTCATAAGGTCCAGGAAAGCTTATACATGCTGGAATTGAGATTGCTGCTGTCTTGGGGCTTTGGTCCTGTCCTTCTCATGCAATCACCTTTTTAATTTTACTCATGGAATTTGTCAGGCATTTGTCAACCTGTGTGGCTTGGGAAGGACATGGTGACTTTAGATTTCGGTTCAGAAAGGGCAGACTGTGCTCATTTTTCTCAGAGGAGGGAGGTGGGATGGTTTTTCCAGCTGAAGCACTTGTCTTTTTTGTGAATCAGGCACCCTGCAGGTATGAAACCCAGAAGCTGGGGAGGGGGAGAGGATAAGTTGCTTTGGATAAGGTGCTTCACTATTTGACTCACTCTCCCAGCCTGACCACAGCCCCTGCTGTCCCTTTGAGGACCCGAAATGTTGAAAGCAAACCTTTAAATTTGTACAATAGCTGCGGGGTATAGGAGGAAGGATAACATCTGAAGTACCCACTTCAGCAAGGACGCCTGTCACCAAGGGATTTTGGTACCCCTGCCTGCTCCTGCATGTGTGAAGGTGCAGAGGTGCGGTGCAGCAGTGACATCCTCAGGGCAGGGTGAGCCCATGTATTCCCTGCCTCCGTGGCGCCTGCTGGGGATTTTGGTCCGACTGCTGCCTGCCACTAGAGTGGCTCGCTTGCCAATGACAGAACCGGGTGGGGGGTGAGAGGTTGGAAGGTAATCGATAAAGTTTGATTGGTTCTTCAAACTGGGGTGACCCTGCCATGGCTATGGGGCAGCACAGGTCCATGCCTGGGCACCTGGCAGAAAAGAGGATACAGAAGGGTGACTTCAGCCTGAGCCAGAATTCAGAGAGTCGTAGATGAGTCAGTATCTGCATGTGTTAACAATGAAATGCAAAAATGTCAGAGCGATAGGAGAATGAGACATGTCTAAGAATACAGAAGCTTGGCTGGGGTGTTCTGTGTTGCATCACCCTTTTCCCACTCAAGGTCAGGATCCTTTCTGCTCTCCCAAACCTCCCACCAGTTTTGGAATTAAAAAAGTTACAGCTGAGCCAGCCAAACTTTTCCAAACCTATGCAAAGCTGTTCTGCAGTCACACCTGTACCCATACACAGCAATGTGCTCACCCCTGGCAGGAATGGTTGGACTGGACTTGCTTCACAACCAGGCAGGTAGGAAGAGAGTAGGCAGTGCTGCACAGGCAGTGAAGTAGAAAAGCCCAAAAAATTACTTGCCAGGGAACTGTTGAAACCCTGCACCTCCTCTACATGATGTACAAAAAGCTTTAAAATGCCTACAGGCAATTCCATGAGGAATTGAACCAGCTCGATACCACATGTTTTGCAAACAGGTTAATTGCTGCTTCATCTGAGGGAGGGTAAGGGAAAGGACATCATAAAATCATAGAATAATTCAGTCCAGGAGGCACCTCTGGAAAATTGCATTCAGGTAACTTGGAACTGCTGGATGCATTTGCTGGTCAAAGCCAAATGCAATCTCTCCTGCCATGCCGATTACTCCTTGCTCTCCTCCACCCAGTGTCCAGAGATTCCAATCTCTTTTGGGGCAATTCCGGTTTGGTTTGGTGTGAGAGCTGGCAGGGGCTGCCTGGCCGCGAGGTGAGGCTAGTACTTTCTGCTCTCTACAAGAGCATCTCTGGGGTTTGCTCCCAAATAGAAATACAAGTTCCCTCTAGAAGGGGGAAATGGTAACTACTTTTTTTGTTTGCAGCAGATTGCAAAGGCAGTAAATGCTGATTCTTTCAGAGCCAACCATGGATTAAGTCCATTATAAAATTAAAACAGATGGAATGCAATTTCACTTACATTACAAAAAAAAGACAGGAACCATCTGCAGTAAGATTTAGCATTGCAAAGCTATTGTTATCATGTTACCATTAAAACCTTTGATGAAGAGTTTTCTTTCTTTCCCAAACTTGTTCGCATGAAACAAATGTTTTATTTATCCATCTTCCTAAGATAGTCATATTTTATTAAAAAGATGATGTGTCTCAAAAAAACAGCTCTTGGTTCAAGTAGAATATGGCAAAACAAAGAAATGTTATAAAACTCCAACACTGAGATACTTGGAGATTCAATGGGGCGGATGTAGCAAAAGGAGAATTCCCTCTCCATTTTTCCTTTAAAGAACATTTCCTTGTGTTTGGGCACAATGTCTGATACTGAAAATAGATAATTAATGAGCTAATGGGATACTGCATGTCACCTCCTGTCCAATGGGATTATCTGATGGCTAATTATGGACAGATTGTGATTAATGTGATTATGGATTGGATATTAATCTGATTCTGGATTGATCTAGTTATGTTTTAGTCTGCTCCAAATGGTTAATTGGATCTGAGATAATGGAAATGCAGCTTGCACCAGATTTTGCCACATCAGTTGATGAAGTATCTTTTGATCTGGGTGGGTTGCGAACAATAAATTATTTACAGCTGTTGAGAAAATGACTCTTCCTTAGAATGTAGTCATTCATTTTATTTTCGAAAGCCTTTGAAAACAAAATCAATATCCTTTCTAAAAGGAGATGTTGACAAAAGAAAGGCACGTACATAACTCACAAACAAATGTGACGAAATTAAACAGTGGTTAACCCGGTGGCCTAATGTCTGGTGATGCATTTGAATTGCTATGTGGAGCTTTGGGCTCAATTCTTCTGAGATCAGCAGGGGTTGGGAGCATTGCAGGGGAACAGGGCCCAGCGCTGGGGAAAGTGGTGTTGCACAAGAGCTACTGCCAGCCCTGCTAGTGATTAAGAATCAGCCATGGTAACATGGCAAAGGGAGCCCTTGCCATTTTTCCCCTCCGGATAAGAAGGATTCAGAAAGTTCATGAGTGCAGAAAAGACTTATTGGCCCATCTCCTCTGGCCTCCTTCATACCAAACCATGCAATTGGACCCAGAATTATTATTTTTCCCTCACAGTGAGCCTGTTAATTTATGGTTGACCTCAGTCACGTCTCCCAGAGATGCATCTGGTCTTGGTGTCGCCTGCCAGTGCAGGAGTGGCTGCCTTGCTCTCGCATCCTGCTTGTTAACTACTTTCACTGGAATTGCCAACTAAGGGTACAGTTTACGTTCAACCCCCAGACACTGGATCTCGTTATGCCATTATCTGCAGGATTAAAGGCAATGGGTAAATTGCAGACTTTGTAGACTTCATCTTAGATTTTGTGACAGGGCAAGGACGAGGTGCATTAGCCTTTAACACCGGGTGCTCTAAGCGGCAGGTAACTTTACCAGAAAGTGCTCCTCACTAATGGGCTTCTCAATAAAAATATCAAAAATCAAGCAGGTTCCAAAACACTGAAAACAAGGCCTACTGCAGCTGCTGTGCTTACATAGAAGTGCTATTGACTGAGCTGAAACAGAAGGAAAAAAAGGAAAAAGCAACTTTTCCTGGAAAGTCCTTAGGGGGATGGAAAGAGCGGTTTCCCTGGAGTGACTGTCCCTGGTGCTGCAGGAATGGCTTGGGTTGGCATGAGTGGGAATACAGTGGCATCTGGATTCCTTTCCAGCAGTGTAATGGGCAAAAAAATTAGCTACTTCTTTAAAAAATAATGCTGGTACAACCTGTCAGAGGATTTTACACACATCTGCCACTAGCAACAAGATGAGCTGTGTGCAGGTCACAAAACCCCATCCAGGTGTCTGCACTGGGAGGGGAGAAAAGCTCTTCTCACCAGCATTTTTTCTCTTGTCCTCCACACAAATCACCATCACTCCTGGGTAAGACAAATTTCAAGGTAACTTGAGCCTTTGCTTTCATTAGATTATGAGGGTCCCGTTTTGCCTGTGTGCTTGGTAGAAAGAGTTTCTTGAATGCCTCAGGTGATCTTGTTCTTTGGGAATATGCAGCAAATGTGATGTGATGTTACTCCCAGACTCCCTTGTTACTTGACTGGCACATGGAAATTATTAGCAAGAGAGTGTAGTTTACACAAAAGAGAAAAAAACTTCCTGTAGTGGTTTTGTAGGTTCAGTATTAGAGGGGTTGTCCCTGCCAGGGGGTGGCTTTGGGGGAGCTCTTTCCTCTGTCCCCCACTTTGTAAGCAGGACTTGCATCATTGTCTCCTTCCAAAGGCCTCTGCAAGGCCTCCTGAAAGACCAACTGCTGCTCTGAGCCATGAAGGTCAGTGGTTGTAAGGTGATTTGAGTAGAGCACTAAGCACACTTGTGGTAGTGCTCTTTTTTAAAGGACCTCCAATGGCAGACAGATCGAGGTGAGTTTTTGTGCCAGTGACGATGAGGGGCAGAGAGCAGGACTCTGGGGACACATGTCCCTCCTTGTGTACAGCCCATGGCTGTGGGCAAGGGGTCAGTGCAGGGGGACTGGCAACATCCTGGCGTGGCTGAACCTGTGACCTCATACCACTTGCGCATAAAATATTTCAGCAGGAGAGATCTCTCCTATTGCTGCTCCCAAGGTGGGTTTTAGTCCCATCCAGTGCTGGCTGCGGTCCTGCCCATCGGTTTGGGGGTCCTGCTGAGCTGTAAGCAGGTTGCAGTTGCTTTAACATTATTGGATTTTGATAGATTAGGAGGCGAGTCCTTTCGTGTGTTGGGGAAGCTTCCTAAATGGAGCTCTTTTAATTTATCTGAGTCAGCTATCCCCAGGGTGATTGCAGAAGGAGTAAGCTAAGGATGACCTGTGACAGAGGGGATCATCATAGCAGTAATAAAAAAAATTCCTGCTCTTCACTAAATCCCTTAGTCATGAGGCTGTATTAGCTGGATTCCATATGTTTTAATTAGGAATTATGTATTTTAAGAGAACCAAAATCCGATTCTAGTAAAGACATGATTACATATTTGTGAGGGTCCTTGTTTCATTTGGCTTCTGTAGAGATACCGATAGAGGTACCTGTCATTGTTTGCAACCATATTTTTAAAAGTCTGAATAACCTATGTTATCATTTTTTCTTTCCCCCAATCCCAATAGTGTGAAAAAATGTAATTCTCTTTCCAATGCAGAAATTGGGTCAGCAGATCCTAATGAAATAATCCTGGATAACAATGCACCATACAAAGATCTGCTTCCACTAATTAATGACTAATTTTTCTTTCAAAATACAAAGTAGTAACTTCTGCCTGCAGTGGACAGTGACTCTACCTTCAGTGGCACCTGTTTGTTGCATATTTTACCATTTTTATTACTGTCACAGGAAGGTCAAATAGAAAAAGCTTTTTGCCACGGTTCAGCTTGTATAGATCATGCTGATATAATCCCTACCTGATTACAGTTATAAGCTCCTAAAACACTGGCCATAAGTGATAAAGACTTCCTTTGTGCTTCAGGCTGTAATCCGCATCAAGCCAGTTTCAATAAGGATTTGTGCATCTGAAGTGTTGCTGAGGATTTGAATCAAAATTATAAACAGAACATATAATAAAAAGTCATGTCTCTGAATTGGTGATGTTACACCTCAAAATCTGACCTAAAGAGCGACAATGTCACTCTGCTCATGCAAATGCGATGTGTGTCCTATGAAGCCAGATACACAGTGAAAGGATCCATTTATTCTTGGCTATGATGCAATTAGTTAATTTTGATAGTAGCTCACTTTTGCTTCAGTGTGAAGTAGTAAAGTCCAAACTTGAATGAGATCGCTTTGTTTATTTTTGTGGTTTGGGGTTTTTAGGTGTACATTTGCTGTAAAGATTTCATCCACATGGGATATGCATGTTGGAAGCTTAGTTTTGGAGCCTAAAATAGGATTATGAAATTACATGCCATGGTTTTAATGAGTAAAATACACCAATTAAAAAGAAATAATGGGCAAATTAAGGATGCCTAGGATGTTCTTATTTTGTGTCCTTATTTTGCCTTTGTTGTTGCTCTTGCTGGATTACCTACGGTACAGGCAGGAATCTCTATACTGTATAAAACACCACATCTCTAAAGAGTTACACTACACCTTAACCATCATTCAAACTGGTGATAAAGAGCCACATCAAATATTTATCCTCTTTATAAACCCCTCTCAGGGTACTATGACATCCACAAAACCATTTTCCCCCTCATCTTCATAGAAAAAATCGGGTTTTTTTCACCTGGTCATTTGCACAGACCAGCAGATGCACAAGAAACACTCATTTTATTTTCTTCCTTTTTTGGGGACTGAAGGGTGGAGCCAGATCAGGCAGAAGTCAGAGCAGCCCTGCAGTTACTTTAATCCTTATAATCAGGCACAGGCCCTGAAGGATGTTTGCCACCTCCTTTAGTTCTTCCCTTCACAGCCCTCCTTTAGGGCTTGAGGAGTTAAGGTAGTGCTCTGGAGGGCAGGAAGGTGGAATATGCGGGACAGCTGCTTTTCTTCTATTCTAGAGACATTTGAGATTTGAGATGAAGTAAATTGTCCATTTAGATGCCTGTGTTGCTGGACCTGGTTAACTTTTGCTGTAAAGCAGCACTTTTTGGCATCTGATGTGAAAATCATGCGGCAGAATAAATTTTAGAGGTGATCCCGTACCAAGACTGTGGCAAAGTAGAAGAGCCTTTTTGATCTATCTGCCTTTTGCTTTCCTATGGAGCAACTTAGCAATGCAGAACGAATCACTGACATGCTGCAGATCACCGCCGATTCTTGGAGGAACAGTCCAATGGCCATAATTGCTCAGGGAGGGTTGTGTTGGTTTTTTTTTCCCCTCTAAACCGCTTCAGGATGGGAAGGAAGAAACTGCATTCATGGCTCCCTATCTTATGATTTCTGGGATGAGAATTCCATTCTGGAGCATCCCAAACCCATGTGTGCTTGGGGCTCGTGAGCCAGCACGACTAGTTGCTCCAGTGTGGCAGCTCCTGCCAGTTTCTCCAGGGCATCAGGTTTTCAGACAGACACAGCATACACTTTAGCAGTGAATTTGGCCTGAAGCGTTTTGCTTCATTGGTTTTTAAATTCCTCTCCTTAGCACCCAGAAAAAAAATCTGGAGGTATGGAAAAACAGCAAGTCTTAGTCTGGTCCCTTGGGCACCCTGGTGTCATGTAAGGGACAGGCACCCGATGTCTTGCCTTGGTTCTGGGAAATCATAATAATAATAAAATAGATCTATAAATTATTCAGAGCTCATGAGCTATTGCCTAATGTTGCTTGGGGCCAAGCACAGCGGTGTCGGTGAGGCAGCCAGAAACCTGTCCTGGTGAGAGAATGCCATCCAAGGCTGGTGATACCTGGCTGGTCTTTGAAGCTTAGGTGTGGTTTGGACAACTGGTTGGTCACGACATTTTGGAAGAACCCTGATACCTGGCCTTTCCAGAGTGCCACGAACTCCGTCCCTGCATTATCTCTTTTGCTCTTGCTGCGTCTCGTGGTGTGGGGAGTGTGGCCGGGGGGGATTTGGCAACTCATGGGCAGCCACAGGCGGGGACCGTAGTCTCCCAGGCTGCTGTTGGCTCCACAGCAGTAAATTAAGACTTTTCCCTTCTTCCTCTTTGCAAGGCACATTTTCATTGGCTTAGGATAGGATCTGGCAAGGAGCACGGGCATTTGAAGGCATAACTCTGCTTTCTGTTGTTTTCTTCTCTTTAAAGGCTTTAACCCTTTGCAGAAACAGTGCAGGGGAACTGGGCAAAGGCGGCCGGAGGAAGCTGGCGCCGGTACCAGGTCAGTTTGGGCTGGAAGGGGTCCGCTCTCCTCGAGGTGCTCCGCGGGAGCTGGACGGGGCCCCTACGGCAGCGGCAACTTCGCTCTTTCCCTCCTAGTAAGGCCTAGAGCGTACGGGGCGGGCGGGTACAGCCAGCCGGGCGGGGGGACAGAGCCAGCTGTACGAGGGGACAGCCGTGCGGGGTCCAGAAGGCTGTACGGGGGGACAGCGGTGCGGGGTCCAGGAGGCTGTACGGGGGGACAGGGGGTGCAGGGGAACGTAGCCGGCAGTGCGGGTGTCAGCAGACGGCTCGGAGAGACAGCCGGACCGTGCAAGCGTCAGCGGGCAGAGCGAGGGGAGCAGGCGGGCAGAGAGGGGGACCCAGCCGAGCAAAGAGGGAGGACAGCCGGGCACAGAGGGGGACACAGCCGAGCACAGAGGGGAGAACAGCCGAGCACAGAGGAGAGGACAGCCAGCAGTGCGGGGCNGGCGCGGGGCTCAGCGGGCAGCGCGGGGCTCAGCGGGGCTCAGCGGGCAGTGTGGGGCAGTGCGGGGCTCAGCGGGCAGCGCGGGGCTCAGCGGGCAGCGTGGGGCAGTGCGGGGCTCAGCGGGCAGTGCGGGGCAGTGCGGGGCTCAGCGGGCAGCGCGGGGCTCAGCGGGCAGTGCGAGGCAGTGTGGGGCTCAGCGGGCAGCGCGGGGCTCAGCGGGCAGTGTGGGGCAGTGCGGAGCTCAGCGGGCAGTACGGGGCTCAGCTCCGCGCTGCCCTCTCCTCTCCGCCCGCGCTGCTGCCGCCGCCTATTGGCCCGGCCGTCGTTCCAATGGGACAGCGGGGCGGGGCTGATGGCGCTCTCGCGAGAGCGGCGCGGTACGGGCCGGCGGAACCATGTTGCGGGCGGTGGCGGCGCAGCGGCTGCGGCGGGCGGTGAGTGCGGGGCGAGCCCTCAGGCAGCGCCCTCGGGCCGCGCGGTGCGCACCGACCGGGACCTTCCCATCGCCGCGGCCGTGCGGGCCCTGCCCAGTGGGGCGAAGGGGGCGCGGGGAGGGGCGTGGGCCCGAGCTCCTCCCGCCCGGCAGCGGTGGTGGAGGGGGTCTCTGAGGGGCGAGCGCCCCGCGCCGCCGGGGTCGGACTCCTCCGCTGGACTCCTCTCCCACTCTGTCTGTTTAAAATAAAGTTTCCGAGTGGACACAGGATGTTCCAGAAGCCCTTTCCAGTGGTCACAGCAGGCAGGAGTTGAGAACTGTTGTCCCGTGTGGAAAGCTGACGTAGCTATCAGGGAAGTCCTGAACTTCTGGGAGTGCTCGCTCACATCCACCCTTGTGCAGGACAAGCTGAGCAACAGGTGGAGAAGACTTCTAAAGTTTGTTACTGCAAACTCTTAAGAACACTAGAAAAATATTTATGGCTCAAGGAGACGCTTTCTGGGGTATTGGCAGGTTAATCCAGCGTTTCTCAGTCACACCTGTGCAGGAATGTGATTGCCTTAATTATCACTACCTGTGGATGAGGCTAATGCAAAGCACCTGTTGATTCTCCAGTTTGACCTTCATATTGCTCAGCTGGGAGGAGTGCTGGGCTTTTGGAGGCCATTTGCTGCTTGGTGTGTCATTGTGGCTGTGTTACCAAGGTCGAGGTGATTTCAAGGTTAATTGGAGTAGATGATTGATGAGATGTCCCGGAATATCTCCTCGATGTCTTACTGTGCACCAGAACATACTCCCACTACTAGAACTGTGTGTAAATAGCCCTTGTGAACAACTTTAAATATCACAAGTTTCTTTTTGAGCTCTCAAAAGCTTTTACAGGTATTACAGTTCAGTACAGCTCTAAAATAGTAGTTATGCATATGCTAAATGGTTTCAGGTGATAGGAGTCTCCTAAAAGAGGAGCAAAGGTAGATGAGGTCAGACATGATTGAATTAATCAGAAAGTTCTAACTTGCAATCATGGGCATGTCTCAGTTGTTGTTAGGCTGCAGGCTTTGTAGAGCAAAGGTCTTGATGATCTCTGAATCATATGGTACGGCTATGTAAATAGTACTTTACTCACGTGTTCGCTGCACAGTTCAGTTTCATGGCCTGGATGTGTGAGTTCAGCTCTTTGGTTTTCAGCCATACACATCTAAACTTGTAACTGTATAAAATAAAGGCAGTAAAACATTGTGCATCTTCAGTGTATGTGTAACAATGTAGTCTGCAAGAGAAGTGAAACAAACTCACAGTTTGTTTCACTTTTTGGAAAGAGCAAAGTTTAGCCCTACTGCCTCTCATGGTTTAAGAGTGAGTGGAGTCTAGAGGAAAACAGGATGAGAGAAACCTCATAAAGTATGAGCAGGAAGGAAAGTTGGACTTTTGCATAAAGAGTGGAGTACTGAGGAGGAATAAGAATGCAAGTGCACAAAAAGTTGGTGCACAGGTGGGGATAAGCCATTTAGGGAGTTCACTGTGTTGAAATACAGACAGTGTTGTCTGTATTTCCAAATATCTTTGTTGATTTTTATTAATGGTTTGCAAGGGGCGTATTTGGAAGTTCATTGTGTATTACATCTTTCTCTAGCTGCTTCAATCCCTTTGTAATGTTAAGTCTTTATTATTACTCCAAAATAATTTTTTTGCAAAGTTGTTTTATTTTTTTATTGCTGTTCTTTGCTGCAGCTATAGCTGCTTTTTAATTCAAGTGCCTTTAGTGTTGTTTTTCTAATCAGTGTTTCCTGGAGTTATAGAGCTGTCTCTTAGAACTCTTTTGTAGCCAGGTCTTTAGAGAGGTTCTAGAAGTATATGCCTTATTGCTAGAGTTCCCTTCTCTCCCTGAGTTTACCGAATTTATTTATTTAGTTTAAAAGTTTTGCAGTTGCAAGACTGTCTCTAACTAGAATTAGCTGTTGCTTTGTTGTTTAGGAAGGTGTCCCTTATCTTTAGTAATACCCCAATTCTTAGTTCCTTCTGGGGAGCCTTGCTCAGTGTTAATGGTTCTCCATGAGATACAGAATTCCATCTAAGCAGTTTTAAAATTTTAGTTTCTGGCCAATTTTCTTTTACAGCTAAGAAAATCAGCTCTAGAAATACTTTTGTAGGTCCAGTTGTTTCATGTTCTGCCTTCTGAATATCTGTTTTGGTTTAGTTCCTGTAACTTCCAGTGGCTCCTCTAAGGGGAGACAAACTTCATTTTCCCAGGTGAAGTTTCTAGCACCCTGTTTCTTGTTGATGCATGTTTGGAGCATGGGGCCACGTAGAAATCACCTGCTGCGTCTCTTGCATTTATTGGGACAACTTTTTGGCTGACCCGTCTTGTGTTCCTGTGCCTGCCACATGTGTTAGTTAGAGCTGATTTCCTAATTCTGGTGTTATTTATGAGTGTCCTTGGAGCAGGCTACAGGCAGTTAGCCACCACTGTTGCCAGCAGAGGCCATGGATGCTGCACGCCAATCTCAGCTGCAAGCAAAGATTTATGACACTTCCCTCTGGGATTTTCCACCTCTTGATAAATATGTTTTTTAGCATATAAGCAGCAAATCTGTATTTAAGAGGTGCTGGGCATGTGTGCTGTTCAGGTGGCCTCTCTGTGTGCTGAAAGACCAACAGATGTTCAGTTTGCAGTGGCTTTGTGCGAAGAGTAGATCACCTGTGCAAATTCAGTGGATGCCTTGGATGTGTGGGGTGTTTGCTTTACCTGTGCACGTGTACTCGACGTGTCCAGATTGCTAATGTTTTGCTGGGACAGTAGCAGTCACCGATATCCATTATTTTGTGTGAAGCCTAGAAATCCAGATATCGTACTTAAATTTTTTGTGCTCTGGTTGGAAGATATTGATGGATTTTTCAGTGGGGAGTAAAACAATGCTTTAGGGAAACTTGAGACAATCAATTCAGTGAATCCGTGGCTATTTTGCAAGGGGCTTAATTGATCAATACTGCACATCTGAGTTAATCTTAGCAACTTTTAGACATCTGGAATTCAGAGGCCAAGTTTGCTCTACAGTAAATACTGTGGAGGGAAGGGGAAATTCTGGGTGGTTTTCATTCACAAATGTTAATTTTGGTATAAACTGAGTCACTGTCCAGAGTTTCCACTGGAGAGGAAGTGCAGATGTTTCTGCTGTAGAGGGAACATAGGTGTCTAGCTGTGATTTGTACCGAAACGTAAGGAAAATAAACTTCCCAGTTCTACCTCCCTGTTGCTGGCATGTCATTATCTGTTGTCGTGCTGCAGAAGCTACTCAGTTGCCCAAGTTGGTGGGATGTTTATCTGGAGGTGATTTCTGTGGATAGCCTGATTTTCCAGAGCTTGGATTTTACCAGGAACCTTCCATAGCTCAAGCACTGAGTGCTGTTCCTTCTTAAGGCATCGTTTTCAATAGTTTGATTGATCCGTGTGTCTTATTTCTTGTGCTTTCTTCCCTTGCTGCCAGCTGGTTAGGTTTATTCTCCACCCTCCTATTTTATTTAAGCTTCAAAGTTGACATCCTGCCCAAGTGCAGAAGTGATGTCAGTGAAGTAATGGGCTGTTCTCCCACATGTGCAGCTGGACAGTAACTTCATCAAAATAACTACCTGTCCTGATCATTGACTCATTGCAGGTTCTTAGTTCTTAGTGACTAGATGAATTACCCTCTGGTTTTACTGCAGATTCTTTATTATAACAAACAAAAGTCAGTTTGGTTTCATTTTGTTTATTGAAAAAATTATTTAATTGTCTTAGTATATTAAATTCAGACTAATGTAGAAATCTCGTTTGTCATCTAGAATTTTACCCATAATATATAATGTGACTTTAAATTTATTTTGAATCTGGTCTTGTCTTTATGTTCAGAAATGTCATCCATAAAGTGAGCTTCTGGTGTGCATATTGTGTATATTCCCACAAATATAAAATGTGGGATTATCAGTTTAGAAATAATACCTAATTAATGCTGTAATAGCCAGTCTGCTCAAGCAATGTCCATTGCTCGTATTCATTTTGGCTAAAAACCAATTATTTCTCAATTTATTTTTGAATGGCTTCACAGAATGATGGTGGTGGTGCAGTGCTTATTTAGGGGAAAAAAATAATAATATAGGCAGAAATAAGTGTGTGTTTAAAATGCATGTGTCTCCCTTTGGAAATTTGAAAACTTGAGGATTTTCCAGGAGCATGGTCCACTTTACCCTGTGACACAGCTGTAAATCCTTGGAGAAGTGGGCCTTTTGCCACAAAGGCATGGACTTATTCTTCAAATGGTGACTAAAATTTCATAACTTTTATTGCAAATGATGTATGAAACATAATCAAAAATACAGTGTCTGATCCATCTTGGCAATAAATATTTTGTTACTGGCAATTGGTTTCAAACGAGCTTAGAATATTTAATCACAGCAAATAACCTTAAGCATAAGAGATTAAATGCTGAGCACTTTTACAAGAATCCTTGTTTTAATCAAAAGGGCAAATTATGATCCAGATTCTGCAAAAACTTGTCCTTATATTTATATTTGTGCACTGTGATTAGCTTCAGAGAAGTCCTTGGGATTTGCTTTTTCTGTTTGAAATTCAGTATGTTGGTAGGCTTTGTGGGGTTGAAGTCCAGATGCAAATTTTAGCTTCTCATATTTTCTTAACCTTTTTTTATTTGAAGTTGTAGGTAAGTGGATGTTTGGCATGAGGGAAGATGGGGTTGGAATGTCCGCTTAAAAAAAGTAGTGTTTGGCTGTACATCTTCAGCTTTGTGTTAGTATTTGTTCCTTGGTTATATTAAAGAATTTATTTGGTTTTCCATCCTACACTAATCATAACTCAAGTCTTCAGTTAGGCTTTAGGCAGGGAAAACAAACACTTGAGGGACAATATTCCTGTTCCCATCCTAAATGTTTTCCTTACCCTAGTATTAGTCTTGGAGGAATAATGCTTTTGACACATTCACCTGAATATTAGAGAGGAAATTCTAAGAGTTTAGAATATTTTGGTTTGGTTTCATGGCAGTTTTTTGACTTCTTTTCTATCTTTTTTGTTTCTTTCATTTTTGTTTTAGAAGTTCAAATTTGTGTATGGATGGTGAATTGGCCAAAATTATTATTTGAGGACCATTAAATTGTGGTGGTAGACTGTTTTAGTGCTCAAATGTTTTAAAGGAAGAGAGGGAAAAATGAACCTGATGCATATAAAGATTTCTACCAGTGTGTTTTCAGGCTATGAGCCCCTGCTGCTTAATTGTCATCCAGCCACTGCATAAAATTTTGCCTCTATACATATCTAAATATAAAAGTGGGCTCTGTAACTAGATTTTGTTTAAAACTTACAGTAAAACACTGCCAGAGAACCACCCTAGAAAACCAAGTACATATTTGCAACTATTGATTTCCTTGTGTCTTATTCTTGCTTGTCTAATCCTCTCTCTTTAGGATATTTGGTTACGTTGATCAGCTGAGCTTGAATGTAATGTGTTAAAATGTTTTTCTTATTTTTGTTCTGTATTTTCCTATGGAGTTTTAGTTTAAACACAGCATATTATAGGCAAGCTGAAGTCAAGCTGATTTATGCCCTTTATTTTTGTTTCACCCTATGTATTCTTTTACTTAATAAAAATTAGCTAGAATTAGCCTGTTTTGTTTGACAGCAGCGTTTTACGATTTGTATAATTGGTGAATTTCTGTAAGGCCTTGGATGCTCAAAGGAACAGATTTTTACTTAAAAGCTAAGTTTCCAACTCCTCTGTGTCTCCCTTTCTTTCCAGGCATCAGTGCTCCGGAGGTTTCAGAGTACCTTGGTCATCGCAGAACACAACAATGAGTCTCTCACGCCCATTACACTCAATACCATCACTGCGGCAAAGCGCCTGGGAGGGGAAGTTTCCTGTTTGGTAGCTGGTACCAGCTGTGACAAGGTAGGAAATGCTGTTTTCATACCAATGAAATAAAGAATGCAGTGAAACAATACTTGGCAGCATCTTGGGCAGCCTGAAAAATAATCTGTAGTGAGGAGAAACCGTGCCAGGAGTTGCTAAACTGCCAGAAAAGTCCTGCACTTGGAACTGCTTCTCTTCTAAAGAGAAAGTACGGATATAGATTTCATTTCACAAGGGACAGTATCAATAACGGTTGTTACATGCTTGAGCAAGCAACTTTTTGTAGGACTAAAGGACAATTCACTTTTAAAACAAGATATTTCTCTGTAAAGTTTAAATGACAAATATTGCAGTGCTAAGAATTTGGAAAGAGGCTTGTGCTTGTCTAAATGGAAATCAGCAGAAGTGAAACAAGAGTGACAAGTTGGGCTTTTGAGCAAATTGCTTTTGCTAACCAATCAGTAGTTGTATAGAAGTATGTTTGCAACCTAAAATTCTGTAATTATCAGGTGCTTCTTGACTTTATCACACAGCTTGTGTATGAAGAAAGTTCCTTGTATGTCAGCTGTGTATTTTAAGTGTATTTAAGTGTTATATTTAAGTGTAATTTTTACGTGCAAAATCTAGAGACAGTGTAATTAGTACATTAGTGGCATTTTTATTCCTGCATGATTTGGTCTTGTGTGAGCAGTAGAAGTACAACAAACTATGCCTAATATTTACATACTGTTTATGAACTGTTATTTTGAAAGCAACATGTAGTATCTCATGAAAAAGGCATACTTAGAGCAGCTTATTCACAAATAGGTGAAAAAACCTCAGGAGAGGCGGAGATGAAGCAAATATTTGTCTAAATTAAGAAAATGAAGAAGAAAAAAAATAACTGCCGGATACGTGTGTCTTTAATTTTTCTTATTCTATGCACTTGCATAGTAGAAAAATGATTGTGAATGGTTTGGGTTTTTTTTTTTTTTTTTTTTTTAAATACTAAATATATGGAGTGTATGTCATGGTGGGAAAAAGTATTTTATATAACGTGAAGGTTTGGAGATTTTGTTTAAGAGCCAGTGACTCAAACAGATATTCTGCAGCAGCTATTAGGGAGTTTCTCTTTATTTCCTTTTGTTAATTTCTGAGGGTAAACTGATACTCATCAAACTCAGTAAAACTACGCTGGTTCTCGGACGATGCATGTGGTCTCCAGACCTCGCTGTCAGTCCTCTTCTCTCTGATCTGTAGTAACCCTTTTATCATTTAAACTTCACTTGTGCCAATTTAAAGGAAAAAAATGCATAAATATAAATTGAAAATATACATTGCATCAGTGGGCAAAAAGTCAGATGCTAACAAAGGATTGCTCCTAGAATTTGGACAAAGATTGTAAAAGTGTTGTACATTTATATTTGTTAGTGTGGTAGATATTGACTGACCTACAAGAAAATAGGATTGGTTTCTTGATGATTGTATTGGAATACTGAGCAATAATCCTCAAGCGTGATTGTTATCGGCTGTTGTAAGAAATGCTGGCATCAGTGTGGAGGCCTGCATGCAGGAGGCAAGTTTTCCTAAGTTTGATTTGCTTTGTAGTTTCTCATTCACAAATTCATTTTCATTATCCCATAAGGCACTATGCTGTGAGTCAGAAGATGTGCATTTTTTTCCATCCAGGTTTGTTCTGATTTTGAAGTTCATGTATTTGGTTCTGGTTTCAACTAATCTATAGGCTCCGAGCTATTTGCAGTGGGGACTCCCTTGTTGTATGTTTGTGGTGCTTGTTATATCACAAACTAATAATAATTCACTTGTAATCATAGGTAGCATCAGAACTCGGCAAAGTGCAGGGTGTTGCAAAAGTTCTCGTGGCTCAGCATGATGTGTACAAGGGATTTCTAGCAGGTGAGAGTTTTTCTTACTTATTGACAAAAGAAACTTATTTGTGTGTATGTGATTGAAAATAAGATAGTTGTAAATTCTGAGCAGTGTATTTTTATTCTCAGAGGAGCTGACTCCCTTGATTGTGGAAACTCATAAAAAATTTAATTACACCCACATTTGTGCCGGAGCATCTGCCTTTGGGAAGGTAAGTAGATCAAAGTGCATCAAAAAGTTCTGGTAGAAAAGAGACAGACACTACTGTATGTAAGTGTGAATCAAAGGCTATGGACAGTTTTGTGTTTGCAAACAATGTTACAGTAGTTTACTTAAGAGATCATTAGTTAGATTTCATGTTTCATGTTTGAGTTCTTTTATGGGCTGATGTGAAAAAAATAGTGTAGAATAAATATTCTGTGGTAATCAGCCAGTCCTATGGACACGAGGCACAATAAGGCATACCAGATTAAGTGATCTGAAAGCGTGAAAATTGTAAGGAAAAGCACAGCAAATCGAGATGAAAAAGCTGTTATTTGCATGTTGAAATGAAAGCATGCATACCTATTGGAAGGAAACTGGTTTTTTTGGAGTGGGATTTGCATCTGTGATATAAGTCTTGTACACTGAAATGTCTAAACATGTATAAATAACGCAGATCTAAGTCCCAGCCAAGAATGGTTTTTAATGAAAATACAATTTTTCAAAACTTGTTTTTTTAAAAGAATGTGTTTATAAGTACATGGAGAGCCTCAGTACTAAGAATCTGAGCAACATTGTGGTACAGCTAAATTAGAGAAAAAGGATCCTTCAGAAATCTTGCTGATGTACGACAAATAACGACATCAGCCTTCCATCTGACTGCTTTCACTTCCAATCAGTATCAATCCATATGCTTGTATTTTTGCTAAGAGAAATCTTTATGTACCTTAAGCCTTAGGTTTTTAATTTTTTTTAAATTCTTTTTTTGAACTGCAGTGTCATAGTAAAAGTTAATGGCTTTTGCTTTAAAGCTTACGCTGCCATTTTTGAGTACTTAATGTGAGTAAAGATTTCAGAACTGAGCCCTTTTTTCTAGTATCAGATTAAAAGGCAGACAAAAAGCAAGCAATCATCATTGATTTTTGTCATTTCTACTGCTTTTTTAATCCTTCTTCCCACTCCTAAGGGTGCTAAGTAATTTTCTGTAGTAAATTTTGGAGCAAGAGAATATATATTTTAATATTAAAATTAAAAATATTTATTTTGCTTTGGAAGGAAGAGTGCGGGGTTTTTTTCCTATTATTTCTGGCATCTAACTTCCAAAAGCACCTATTTTTTTCCTTGAAGGGCCAAGAGCTCATCAATCCATAATTGTCAATTTTCTGAGTAAGTGGCATCTGTATTCAGTTTTAGAATATTTGAAGCAAATAAGTCTCCTAATTTAAGATATTGAATTAAGGGTTTACTTACAGTAAGTCTCATAAAATGTCTAATGTTATTACAGTAATGGGATTTTATTTGGCTGCTAAAGGTACATGAGTAGCCCTACAAAAATCTTAGTTCTATATGTCTTAGAGACAGCATTATATGACATTAAAATCAGGTCAGCAGTGTTCCTTTACTGACTATGTGCATTTTACTTAGCCTTTACTGTGCTAACTTTTCATCTCTAACTTCTAGAATCTTATTCCCAGAGTGGCTGGCAAACTTGATGTTGCCCCTGTTTCTGACATTATTGAAGTTAAGTCACCAGATACTTTTGTGAGAACTATCTATGCAGGTGGGTAATCACAAAAGTTGTATGGTATTTGTCCAGTGAAGGATCCAGTACTGCTAATTCTTCTACACAATCCTATTAAAACCTTGGAATATGATAGGAATTTTCAGTTTACAATCTGAATAGCTGTGATTCATAAAAAATGAATGGACATGATGCTTCTTGTGTGAGAAAGCAAGTAATTCCAAGGGCCTTGGTACAAGCATGTCAAACCCAGGTCTGTCACCTTAAGGAATAGAATTTGGTGATGTCCTTTCCATGTACTG
This sequence comes from Vireo altiloquus, assembly GCA_013396875.1. Lineage (NCBI taxonomy): Eukaryota > Metazoa > Chordata > Aves > Passeriformes > Vireonidae > Vireo > Vireo altiloquus. The sequence goes on from VZRF01011821.1 coordinate 784,697, forward strand.
TGTTTGTTAATGCCCTTCTGATCAGATTTTGTAAAGCATAAAACATAAAGTTAATGGTCCAGCTTTATTTAATACGACTAGCATTAGTTCTGATTTAAGATATCATAGAGTTATTTTTTCTAATTATGAAGACATTGAATGAATTATTTAAAATATTTAATTAACTTAATTTGTAATTATTTTTTCAATCTTGTTTCTCTAATGCTTGGCTAACACTGTGTTTTATTTTAGATATGAGCTCATTAGCTTGTGTTTCTTAATTTTACTGTAAAGATTGTACCTCACGTACCAGCAGGGTATTACATTTTCAGTGATGGTACCGGAATGTGGTTTTGTATTTTTAAGTTGCTTCCCAGTAATTCAGAGTTTTAAGATGACTTTGTTTAAGAATAGTTTGCTTAGAAAAATGTTGCAACATTTTTCCTTGCAGTGTTCCCTGCAGCCTCCAGTGTGAAGTATTGTATTATATTATAGAAACAGAGTCCCGCAGATACTTGGGGGAGGCCTCATTGTCTTCAGTCCTGATGAATTAATGCAACAGGATAAAAGATTTACTTTGAATTATAGACATTCTTTTTGTTTAAGAATGGCATTTTCAAAGTTGTTTTTTTCATCCCTTCTGAAATTTAAAAGCTCATTCATAAGAGATTATTTGAATGCTTTGTATCCTTTAAAAATAGAGGAGTTGTATTCATACTTGAGAAAAATGGGGCTAAAATGTAAATTAAAGAGTTGTAATTTCTATTTATTAAGTGCTGAGTTTTAGTCATCTAAAACTGCAATTTTAGGAAGTACCTTTGTGGATGTTACCTATTCTAGTACAACTGCTAGTGTGGTTTTGATTTTTTTTTTTTTTTTCAAGCGCACTATGTCTGATAATCTTTAAATTTTTAATGTGACTTTTTTTAGGAAATATTATTTGCACTGTGCAGTGTGATGAAGCAGTCAAAGTGTTTACTGTACGGGGAACTTCATTTGAAGCTGCACCAGCGAGTGGTGGTAGTGCCAGTGTAGAAAAGTGTGAGTATTTGTTCTGGGATGCTGTTGTTTTATTTAATAGAGTTAGTTTTGCTGACTGCATATTGATGTTTTGCAGTAGTATTCATCAAAGCAAACTGATTGTTGTAATGTTAAGAGTTATACTTTTAATTACAGGTACTTGCACTTTTTAATGATGTCTGGTAAGAGAAGATATGGATTATCTGCACAGTTACTTCCTTTTCTTTGACCAGAAATGGAGATTATCTGTGCCGAAATCTGTGCTTGTTTCACTTGCTGCCTTAACTTCTGCCACTGCAGTCTTGCAACTTTAAGTAAGGACAAGTTACAGCTGTTTGAATAACCAGACTGGTTTTCAAAACAAGACTGAGCAAAAATAGAAGTGCTTGGCTCTCCCCAGTTTTGGTTTAATCATATTGCAGTTGAGATAGGTCATTACATCATCAAGCTAAATTAGTGGCAGTTTAAATTGATTTGAGAACACCCAGTTGTTGTTCTAGATAAGTTTTCACTATATCAGTTTGATTTCCCATTTAATGAAGCCGGTGTAGCTCTTATAATTGAGAAATCCAGTCACAAAATGACAAAGTAGTTGAGGTTAGAAGGGATCTCTAGAGCTCATCTAGTCCAGCCCCATGGAGCAGGTTGCCCAGGACTGTGTCCAGTCAGACTTTGAGTATGTCCACAGGTGGAGACTTCACAACTACTTTGGGTGACCTCTTCTGTTTTTCACTGTGGACCTTTTTGTTTTGTGCCTTAGTACCTGCTCTGAACCATCCTGTATTTCCTAACATCTCTGGATGTTAGAAATCAAACGTTACTGAAGTTAGTGTATTGCACTGTTGGTGCATTGCCTGATTGACTGGTTTGTCTGTGATAGTAAGAATCACACTTCTTTTGCTGGGTTGGTCTAACGTTTTTACAACAGAATTCATTTTAGTGCAGTTTGTACTGTAGGTTCCTTAAACACAGCTGGTGGACGAGGCGTGTTACTCAGAGCCACGGAGCAACTACCGAGACCCATCAAAAGCCTGCGGTAGAATTGGTTGTAGAATGAACTTTGAATTAAGCTTAAGCTCAGATTTCAGTTTGAAAACACGTGCTTTATCATTTTTCTTGTGGGTGTTTGGTTCATCTGGTGAATGCAGTGACCCCTCCACCACCTGTTGGTATCTCTGAATGGATTGAGCAGAAGTTGACAAAAAGCGATCGGCCAGAGCTCACCAGTGCAAAAGTGGTCGTGTCAGGGGGTGAGTGGATAACGTTAAAACTGTCTGATGTTGCATTTAAGTAATGGTACCTCTTGCTTAAATAGAGCAAATGTGATACATTAAAAAAAAAAGAAATTATGATGTAATTCTGAAATATTCCATAGGGGCCACTGGGGAAGCTCCCAACACGTATGTTTTGTAAAGAGGTAGAACATGAGTTCAGCATATGCTGGGAGGCTTTGTAAGAACATTGTCATATTTGGTGAGCCTCTTTAAAATTTCAGCAATATGAAGTGTTTTTAGATGGAAATCTATCATGTTTAAAATTACTGCTGATCAGTCAGTCTGGACATTATTATGTAATGACCTTAATGATTTTAAAACCTGTTGTGATTGTATTCTGCTCTTTAGGTATCAAGTGGTGGACTGTGATTTTTACTGTATGCCTATGGCTAAAATGATTTCTTAGTAATCCCACTACAGTGTTTTGTTGCTGAAGCCAGCAGAGGGAGCACAAATTAGTTAAAAAATGCTGTTTCCCTGGTTTTGGAGAACGACCTTGATGGTGCTGTGTGCAGGAAGTAAACGAGACAGAATGGTCTTGGTTTATACATATGAAATATTAATGGCAAAGACAAAAGCTAAATCTCCAAATATTAAATACTGGTTAGTAATGTATCCAAAAATACCCTGTGCAAGCATATTTTTGAGTCTTTGCAAATGCTAATACTCACACAGAAAGTTTACGTAGGCAAAAAAAAAAAAAATTAAAACATATGTTCTTCTTTCTTGATCTTCTTTTGTTCTTAACTTTTAAGGGAGGGGCTTGAAGAGTGGTGAAAATTTTAAGTTGTTATATGACCTTGCGGATCAATTGCATGCTGCAGGTAAACTTGTTTTCCTCCATATTTTTTAACCCTGTTTATTAGATTTTAAAAGGTCACATTAAAACCAGAATTCATCTTAAGTCTTTTATGTCTCTATCAAAGTGTTAAAATGCTCTTAGTTTAGTAATAGATAAAGTTTTGTCAGCTCTATTTAAATGCCTGTGTATGAAGCAAAATACTGACCTGTCATATTCCCTGTCCTTCTCAAATCTCCAGAACAGAAACTTGCAAAAAACAGTGAAGTTGTCATAACTCATTTTGAAGAGCTGATGCTTTCTGTGTGCATCCTTTTATAGTTTTTCTTTACAGAATCCCACTCATGTTGTAGTTTAAGTGGCTCTGTCCTTTTGCTGTGCTTTTGTATTAACAGGAGAAAATCGACCATGTACAATGTTTCAGCAAAGTATTTTGTATAAAGGTTGGGAAAGAAGGAGAAACTGTTTGCTTTAATGTTTTAACTCCATTAATTTTAGCTTTTACATGTGTATAAATTTATAGTTTTACATGATTGGCTTAGTCTTTAAATTGGTGTCTTTGCTAACTAAATGTCCATATGGCATTTTCGAGTTTACTTTGATATTTTTCTTTACTATGCCTGACTTTTGAGATTCACAGCAATACAAGATGGCACATATGTTCCATTCAAACTTGAAGGAACATTTCGGGAAGGCATTTATGGGAAAAATCTTCTTTTGACAAAGCAACAAGAAAAAATCATGGAAATCTGCCAGATTGAAATCCTTGGTTTTAAAGAAATGGCCCTTTGGTGCTGGGAGTAAGGATTTCCTGTTGCTTATGAAGTGCATTAGTACTTAGTATTTGGAAGTTTTTAGCTAGTGGTATAGAGTGGGATTACCATAAGAGCTTTTAAGAGGGAAGTTTTAAATACGTGCCCTTAGAGTGTGGGACTCTTCAGTACTGCATGTGCTTTTATGGTGATATAAATTTGGCTCGCAAATATTTTAAAAGAAAACATTGGAAATATTTTCTTTCAACTAGTTGGAGCTTCCCGTGCAGCTGTTGATGCTGGCTTTGTTCCTAATGACATGCAAGTTGGACAGACGGGCAAAATAGTAGCACCAGTAAGTATGGAAATATCTCTCATCATAGAGCTGGGATGTTTTCTAGCATGCATTTTCCTTCAGAGCGAGCACTTAGAGATGAGCTGAGTCTTAATACTGAGCCTAACAGGAACATCAGTGTGCCCACTGTGATACTGTCACTTGACCATGCGTTTACAAAATGACAGAAGCAAGCTGGGATGGAAATCTCTCCTTTGGGTCAATGGGATGTGTTCTGACATGGCTTTGTCAGGGGGTTTGCATGCTGGATTTTTTCATAGTTGCCTGAACCTTTTTTTGGCTGCTTAGCAGCTGGCATTGATACGCTAAAAGATGTCAATACTGACATAAACACAAAATTCTATCAATCCATGGCTTGATCTCTGGCAGTTGTGTGTTCTGGGTTTTTACAGGTGATGATTTTAAGAAAACTTTTTGTAACTGTTACTGGATTATTGCAGTATAGTCAAAGCAAAATTTTTGTAAAGCAAAAAGAGAATTAATTTTTCTCTTAAGAAATTTAAGAGAGAAATAATCTGCAGATTGGCTTCTGTAGAGTGGAATACCGAGAAAGACATACTCTGGCTTAATAGCATGCTCCACATCTTTTTCTGCTCTTTCTGCATCCCAGTATCACAGGGAACTGATTTCTGTGTCTTTTTGTATCTGTGTGGGGCCTTCTGTCATGCAGAAGTCTGAGACTACTTTCATTGTTCTTTCCAGAGGACACGTAAGGAAAGCTGTAGCTGGATAGAGCACATTTGAGTGTTTCTAAATAGGAAGGTACAACCGCAGCTCACCTCAGTGTGGGACAGAGCACCTACTGAGCCGTGATCATCACTCAGGGGTACACTGAGCTCCACAGTGCACTAAAGGTTTAGCCTCTCAGTAAGCAGTTCTTTGTGTATGGCAACAGAAGGCACCAAGGAGCAACTTTTTACTTGTTAATGGTTTAATGAGACCAGAAAGGAAGAGTGAGCTGAAGTAGAGGAACTCATCATATTTCAACTGCTGCATTTATCAAATCATAATAATTTAAATATTAATAAAAGCTGTGTATGTTCAAAGCCTTGACAGCATCTGAAATGTTTTGCCTTTGTACCATTGCTGCAAATTTAAGAAATTCAAACCATGACCATTATTTTTCCAGTAATACATCCAGCAGGACAGAGTAATACTTGGGTATCAAAGACAGGAACTTGTGATTCCGTCGTCAACTCTGTCTGCTGGATTTTCTTGCACAAGATGTTTCATGCTTCTGATTTCTGATGTCTTGAATTGTGGATAGGGATGTTTGCTACTTTTTTCCAAGTCCTGATCAGAGGCCATCTGATGATAACCCTGTGGGGCTGAGTAGAGCTATTTCTAGGCATGCTAGTGTATTTAAACCTGTACATCTATATGCTAACCAACTGCTACAAAACACTCCTTCTGAGAAGCAGACTATTGATAAGACTAAGGTCATTCCAAAATCTTGATAGCAGTGATATTAACCTCTGCTGTGTAAGGAAATCGGGAGGTTCTGTGAATTATAAATGCAATCCTAACTCTTTCTGCTTTCCAGGGTGTAAGCTAAGTGTGTGTTTTGAAAGGGCATGAGATGAGACTAACCATCCTTAGTTCTTCACTACCCAAATATCCATTAATGAGGTGGAGAATATTAATTTGAAGACAGCTCAGCTCTGGTTTGTGTATTAAAGATCAACAATGAACATTCTTTCCAGAGTCAAGGGCATATAAACAATTATGTTGAAACAAAAAAGGCTGTTTTTTATGATGATACAATGCTGTATTTTGCTACAGATGGCCCATAGCAACATGTGAGAGTCATAAGAACATAAGGCCACATCATAAGATCACATCAGAGTCGTCATTGTCCTCTTTCAGAGGACTGTTAAATAGCCTTTAGTCAGGACTGGTGAGTGAATATTGAACTATGGTATCATAAAGGATCTGAACTGGCACAATTGCACGGTGCTTCATCTATTTGTCCATAGGCTGATGCATTTTTCTCTCATCTCACTTGTTAACAAATATTTATTAAATAGTGAGTTGTGCAGAGTACTGGAAATTATAGCCTCTTCTTTCAAATTTCAGATATTTAGTCTGGATCTTAAAATACATGCATTTCAGAGCATTCAGTGGCTTAGAAATATAGAAAATATTAAATGTTAGTTGTAATGAAAGTGCAAGTTGAATTGATACTAAGCCCACAGAGTTGCTGACTAGAGGTTTTAATTTTTCAGTGTCCTGGATAGGTATCTTAAATATGAAGCAGTTGAAAGCTGCAAATTCTTAATTTAACATTCCTAATTCTACTTCACTGTCTCTTTGGTACTGTAGCTAGAAAATTTTCTCTGCAGTGGAAAATAGAGTTGACTTGAAGAAGAACTGAGCTTTTTTGGTCAGGTCAAGATGACATTGGCTATTTTAGCAGTTCTCAGAAGATGCTGCTTTCTCCCTTGTATGAGATGCTCTCGGTATCAGTTCAGGGAGAGCTTGTGATGTTCTAGCTGGAGAATTGCAAAGCAGGTTTGTACATCAGTCAGGTAGAGTAGCTGAGACCTGAGTTTTGTGTTCAGTTCTGAGCTACAGTTGACATGGTGTGTGCCCTCTTGGGTGCATGGGTTTTAAGCAGGGGAAGAGTCTCAGATACAAGAAACTCTTGGAGTCTGAGACACGCTTGTTCTCCTGTGCAGCTGTTAGCTTCTGATGGGAAAGTATCTTAGTGTGTGCTCTTACTCTTCTATTAATAGTCTCTTGCCCAGTCTCAGTGGAGGATTGGAATGCATTGTTTTCAGTGACTCTGGAATTGGGTCAGTTGTGAGACTACAGAGGGAGAAGGGTTAGTTACAAGCTCTGGAAGAGGGGAGGTGCTTTTACTGCTTTTTCTGTATGACTGCTGGGGTGTTTTTCTGTGCTCATCACTTGGTAAGAAGAGGCTGGTCTAAAAGGGCTGCCTGTTTCTTCCCTTGTGCCTTCAGTTGTGGATTTGGGGAAGGAAGAGTAATTTTGGTCATTGGTCCTTCATAATACTGTGAGTGGGTTCAGTTTTTAGGACTGCTGCCCAGACAGAGCATCACAGGACTCAAGAACCTCACAGCCACAGCAGCTTTCCAAAATGCTGAGGTATTAATACAAGAACACACTGCCACTCAAGTAACAATTGGAGTTCATTTTACATAAGTGATGGAAGAATGCAGTTAATTATAGAGCACAGATTTCACCTTGTGTCTGTTTGATCCCTGGTTCTGCACAGCACATCTGCTCTTCCAAAGTAGCCTTGGACTGTTAAACTTCAAGGTTTTGTTCATGTTGGTATTTATGTATACTCTTGGGTTTTGACTGGATCTTTGGCAATTTTTCTTTTGTACAGTTTTAGTCCAGTTGTTAAAATGCTCAGTGTATTATTTTTGTTTCTGTTAGTACCTTTTTTAACCTGTTGATTTCAGGTGATTGCAGCTCCTATTTGAACATTCTGTCTCATGAAAGAGAAGGCTGATTTGTATTATTTGATGAAATGGAAGGAAGGAAATTTTTAGACATAAGTGGATATATTAATATATAAAATGTTTTCTTCCTGATTAAAAAAGCAATTTAGTATATTCAGCATCTTTAATCAGTGACAACCATTTTAGCATATTTTTTACAATTAGAAGCCAGTTTTTCCCACTATTTCTTGCATGCAGATGTTCTGCAGAAAAATGAAATTCAGTTCTCAGGTTAAGTACTATATGTAGTTTCTGTTTAAGAAAAAAGCCCTTGTAAGAATGTTCAAATTAGCTGGTTTTGGATAGAAATATCCTTCCTATGAGTGCCTACTAAATGTTAGTTAAGTATATCCAGTTAGAAAATACTAAATACCCTACCCAAATCAAGCCTACCACCACTAGTGCAGAGTAACTGCTATTTTTAGACAAGAAATTTCAAATAGTCAGGGGTGTTAGTTTTCACAGTAAAAATCTTCCCAGTTCTTTCTCTCATGTTCACAAAGAAAGAAAGAAGAACAAAACAGGTGTAGAGAAGAAAGTAAAAAATTTTTTTTTTTTCCAGTTATTAAAAACTTTTGTAAGTGGAACATGATTGCTTAATTTATTAGTTCAGTATTAGCTTTCCTTACCCTAAGGCATAACTAGTAACATTTCTAACATGCAAAGCAGGAACTTGTGCAATTTGTCTGATATTCAAACAAAAAAAATAAATTCTGACTTGTGAGAAAAGGAAAGGAACTGCTCTAAACCTTCCCTAGGTTCTTGTGGTTGCTGAACTGTGATCTCTGCAGTGCAGGTTGGTGAGGAAGGGGTGTGGGGACACTGACGGTCACTGCTGGGGGTCCAGTGCTGCTGAGCCAGCTGGGCTGTGAAAAGGACATTCCCAGGGCTGCTGGGGACTCTGTGGGACCTGGACACTTCCTTCTGGAGCAGCATCCGTGATCCAGGTGGGAAGTCCGATACTGCAGTGCCACTGGGCACCTGTCTTTGAATGCCCAAACTGTTCCCATGGTTTCCCAAGTCTTCCCTTGCATCCTATTCTAATTAATTATATCCTTCCTTCAGCTTTTGAAGGAAAATGGGGTTGTACTGGGATTATCTCTCACTCAACTTCTTGTCCCCAGACAACAGCGGAAACCTGAATGACACTGAGGGGTGCTTTTTATGGCAAGTGTGTGTTTATATTGTAACCCTCTGACCTTGGGAAGGATCAGCTGCTGCCTGAAAGGCGTCCTTCTAGCTTAATCTCTTCAGAGTGTAAATGTTCGCTTTTCTAAAATTAGTGCTCTTTCAGGGTCTAACTCTAGAACTGCCTTCATTTTTGCTATAGGATTTCCTAGCTGGCAAAATTACTTGCATTTTTAAATTTATTTTATTTTTTATTTTAAGGTTGCTGCTTTTCAGTGTTCAGTTGCTGCTGTCTTGTTATTTTCAACATTGGGCATAAAACAATATAAGATGGCAAGACACTGAGGTGGAAAACTCAGGAAGGCACAAGTTACGAAATATATGAGGTAGTAGTAATTGACACTGGATTAAATGATGATGCTAGAAATGTGATGATTGCGCAGAAGGCAGGTGCGTGTGCTGAGAAACCTTGGGTGAGTAAGGCAGATGGGAATTCGGTGCAGGTCTGATGTGATGGCCAGGAGGAAACTGCTTGACTTCACCGTGTCAGCTTCAGTTTCATGCTAGAGGGTCTCTCTGGCTGTAATAAATTGAAGGAACTTAAAATGGAGGCAGATTTGCAGCTGTCAGGAATTGACTGTAATAATGAGGGGAAAAGAGGTGCAGCTCCATTTGAGATGCTGAAGAGTGAGATGTTGGTTCAGTTGAAAGGCACCAAAGTTGTGGAAGAACAGTGGAATCCTTGTTGCTCCCTATCTTCTACCAGAGGATAGGATCCTTCCTCTGCCTCTCTGTGCCCCAGTATCTTACTGGGCATCCCTTGCAGTGAGTGACTTTTTAGCACTTAGTAGTCGTCATCTTGCTTTGGGGAGTAGCAGGAAGGGAGAGGCACAGTATCACATAATTTACATAATTCCTGTATTTTGTATTTCTTTGTAATAAGTGGATGCTAACTGTCCTTGAGTGTTACTTCCCATCACTTTCTTAGGGATCCTTTACTTGTTCACATTAGCTTATCTGCTGTTTCCCTTCACTCTCTTGTGAGGAAGCATAAGGAAAGTGAAACAAGGCATATATTATTCTAGTATTTTTGTTCTTTTTTGTTCTCTGGCTCTTGCCTAAAATTACTAACAACAAAACGAACTAATTAGTTCCCTTGGCATCATGAGAATTGTCACTCCTCTTGTCTGGATTGTACTTGCTTAAAAAAAAGTTCTACTCTGCTTATCAATGATAAGATCTTAATTACTTCCTCATTTGTTACACATACAAGGGAATATTGAGATACCAAAGTTTCTCTTTCCAAAAGCGCAGTACATAATTTCTGCTATGTTCAGGTCACTGCTTTGTAGGAATGTGTTATTTGTACATCAGGTTTGTGGGTGTTATTAACAGACCAGCAGGTGCACTTTGCCTGGTATAAATGGTTGGGGCTGTTAGGTAAGTAGCAGATGGGAATAGCATCGGGAAAACCAACTGTGCTTGGGAAATTGTATTTGGAATATCTCCGCTGATAATTCACTATTGTTGAAAAGTAGCTTTATGGTGGCAAACTTTAGCGATGCAGCTGGGACTGAATTTAGAGACTGTCTTTCTCTGACTTGCTAAAAAGCTAAGGATTGACAACCCCTTTCATCCTGCATTATCCAGTGTAGCTTTTAACTCCAAGAAAACTATGTTCACAAATTGATGCTCTGCTCCTTTGGGGTTGGTGCAGAAACATTAAATTGTACTAAAATATTCATATGTGAGTGCATTTAGCTGAAAGCAATTGATGTGCTTTTCCCTGGAGAGAGGGGAAAAAAATTGCTGTATGGCCCTGCACTCCAGCAGACACCCTAACCACGCTTAAGAGTAATTACATAGCTTGGCTGATCAAAGGTTCTTAAAGTGAAAAAGAAACTGTAGTTGGGCTCTAGTTTAGTAATGTGTGCTTCTTGAATAGAATGTGTTCAGCTGCATCAAAGCAGTACATACTGGAGAAGTGTGTGATATACAGTGTAATAGACATGAACTGTTGTCAAGCCAGAAAATATTTTATTGGGTTAATGGCTTGTAATTGCAGGGAATCTCTTGTGCAAAGCAATTTTGATCACAAAGATTTCTTTCTAATTTAGTTTTCATTTTACTCTTGCAAAGAAAATAAAATATCTGAGCTGACTTTAAAAATAGTGTGTGTGCCAGAGGGGTTTATTAAACTGGCCTGTTTAAAAGCATGCCATCGGTAGGATGATAAATTGATGTGCATTGGAGGTTTTCAGCATAATTCAAAAATTGTCATAAAAATCAATAGCAACTGACAACATGCTTGCAAAGTAGCTACCTCAGCTTGTGGGGCACCTGTGGCTGCACTGAGCTCTGTCACAGCACCATTCAAAGGCACTGGGAGTTGAAATAAAAACTGTTCTTGTAGTTTACTTAAGCACATGTCCCTTAACTGGCCCAAGGCAGCCTAAAGCATATTGAAATATTCTCATAAGTATAAATGAAGTAATATCATATGCCACAAATTATTCTGTAAATAATTGGAAGAGTCTGTATGCAGAGGAACATAACTGCACTGGCATATTGGTAATTACAATCATCCACATCCAGCACTCTTGTGCATTTACCCAAACAGCAAGGAACTGGCCGTATGGATTCTGGAGCCAGATGTGCAGATTCGTGCATGTGAAGTCTGCCAATAGAAAAGTTGGGTATGTCTGAAGCAAAAGTAGAGTTTGGGGAATAGCTAAGGAGGATTTTTAAAATTTTAATGATTAGCATGTCATGACTATAAGATGTACCATGGTCATTTTTTTGGAAAAAATATAAGTCTAGATGAATACATTATCTAGCAACTGAGATGGTGGACTTTTTATTTGGAATCTTGACTTTGAATAAATTTGGGAGTTGGAGTTATTGGTTTTTTTTAGGGTGGTTGAGATGCAAATCTATGCTTATAAACTTGGAGGTCTCTGTCAGGTTGCTGTCTGCCACCAGAGTAGTGCAGGATGTTGTGTGGCAGGACAAAGTAAAGCCCTCTTGGCCTTTGTGCCAGTTGGCTGGCAGAGTCACCTTGGGCTGCTGTAGCCCTTGTGAGGAGCCTCATGAGTGCTGGTACCCCCCTTCACATTTGCCCATTGATGCACCGAGCCCACCCAGCAGCAGCACATCTGGAGCGTGGGTACTTCCTCACGGTTCCTCCTTGTCCTCTGCTTTGTACAGTCTTGGGCTGTTTGGTGCATTTGGTGTCCTGTGCCACGTGTTCCCTCCATCCTGCTCTTCCTTGCCATCAGCACTCCTCTCTGATGTCCTTTCCCTGTGCTGATGTCTGCCAGCGACTTCATAAAAATATTTGTGGCATGGCTGTGATGTATGTACAGTATTTCCTGTGTGAAATGAAGTTTCTGAGAGCCAAGACAATTTTCTAACTTGATGTCATGTTCTTATACCACCAAACTTTTGCTTCCTTGACTTCAGTTGCTTTTGGCACTTCATTTGTTCACAGTGCTGTGAACCCTTTGGTCTGGAAAGTGTGTGATGTTTTGTTGCCCGTTCTCGTGTGGCACAGTGCTGGCAGCAGCCCTTCAGTGAAAATCTGCCTGTGCCCAACACTAGGGAGTTGATAAATGCTACTCCATGTCCTGTAAGTGCCTGTAATTGTGGGCTGTGGATCAGCTGCCTGACAGCAGTAATTAGAGCAACTTCCAGGGTTCCAAAAAGCTGGAACTTGAAGTTGGTGTAAAGCCATGTCTGACCCCTGAGAGGTGCGACCCAGACTGATTCATCTGTTCCGTGCCTTGCCCTGGGTCCTGCACAGAGGAGCTCTGAAGGACCGAGGGCTCCTTGCAGAGCTTGCTGTGCTCTCTGCTGCCATGGCAGCCATGGCCCAGCATGCTCTGGGAGGGACTGTGCCCTGGGGTACCCATCTGCTTTCTGCTTCCCTCCCTCACTTGCTTTAAGGGCCTTGGGGCTACAGTCCTGACCTGGGACTTTGACAGTAATGACAGGACTCAGCAAAAGGCCTGATAGAAGTTAGTGATTTCAGGGAAAACATTAAAACAAGGTTATTAGTCTGAAAATAAATAAGGATTTGAATTTCTCAATGCTTTATGTTCTGTCTGGATGACCAGTTGAATTCTCTTCATGGACAGCAGTGAACAGTCCTAAAGCTTTATCATTTAGTCATTGTGGATCCTTTGGGTCCCTCCTACTGAACTGCAGAAGAGATTAAAACTAATATTTAAGCAGTCAAGTCTCTTTTACAGCATAGAACTGTTGATAAGAACCCTGCTGTCCTGTGTGTTCTCTGTATGAAAACATTGCTGAGGTGGTCTCCTGTCAGGGTTAGAGCTGACTGAAAGGACCAGTTGTCCAAAGCAGGGAGGCAAAAGCACATAAATTAGAAGGCCATGGCTTAGATGCATAATAAATGCTTTTAGACAAGCCTGGTGATTTACAAATGTCCTTCTAATGAAACATCCTTGTCTTTCCCAGATATTTTAATAGGATATATTCATAGGCATCTGGCTCCTGGTTAGCTGGATTCTTTCCAAAGACTGAACTTTACAATGTTAAGCAGACTGATAAGAGTATCTGGTAGTCTGGATGACTGGCACTTAATGAATTGCTCTAAAAAAAATCAAATTATGGTAATGTGTCTTTAAAAAGAGCTTGTATTAAAGACAGCATGATGTTAGAATAATTTCTCCTGTAACATCTGTTCTTTTATTTGGTATAATTAAAATATTGCATTCTTACCATGAGTTCTAATGTGGACATATTATGTTACATTGCAGCTGTGGTTAAAATGGATTGACCTCCAATAGTAATCCACTTGGTAAAAGCCTGCTGAGGCCAAGGAGTTCCTGAGTGTGTTCACCAGCTGTGTGGTTTTGTGGAAGTACATGGACTAGATTCCGTGTTTTAATTTCAGACGAAGTCTTTTTGATAGGTTCCTGTTATATTTTCCCTCCCCTTCAGATTTTACAGGAGAGAGTTTTTGTATAAAAATACAGAAAAACTTCACAAACTTCATTTATTTATTCCTATTTAAAAACCAATATAATGAGCAGAGTTTGTAGGTGTAGAAACATCAGAAAGCAATCATCTCTTTTTCTTTAATTGATGTAATGACTCTGAGGCCTGTATAGCAGAAGCCTCTGTGGGTCTGTTTGAACACCTTGGTTTGCCACTCTCGTCTGTAGGTCTGTGCATATCCCACAGTTGCATATCCCATATCTTAGCTGCTGTGCTAAGAGCCACTTAACTGTAATGCAGTTTCAGCTGCACAGTGGTAAGGTTGTTTTTGACCCTCTTACCCCCCCGGCCCCCCCAAATTATTTATTGAATTAAATTAGATCTGTATTTTCTTAGATATGGAGTATCATTGGTATTTTTAAAACAGAAATTTTGTTAGTATTTGAGGTTGTGTCTTTTCTAAGCACATGTGAAGTTAACACCTTTTGACCGCTTTTGACAGATGAGCCCCTAACTAAATTTATGTGTTAATTTTCTGTTATTGAATCAGTTGATGAAAAATACTTTCTTTAGTTTTCTTTTGTAATATTAGTTAGCCAAAGAGTACAGCTCTGACTGCTGCTTGGGCTTGTGGTGTTGGAAAGAGTGTCAGGGAGCTGAATTACCCTTGGTTTTGGATAGATGATAGATGACTTTCAGGCCAATGAGAAGTAATACTTTACAGCTGTGACTAAAACAGCTCGTACAGATCAATTTACCTATAAATTTTTCATCTCTTTTGAATGTAAGACTCTTTGGAGATGTGAAACTGGGAACCCCAAAGTGTAAAGATGTTGGTGTACCTGGTGTACCTCCTGTACTCATCCTGTGTGGGAGAGGACAGTGAGTGGGGAAGGAACACCTCAGGCCATGTGGACATGGAGGGCTGGGATAAGGAACAGAAACTGCAGGGGGGCAGTGTACCAGCCCACTTGGGTACCTCAGAACTTTATCCCACTCCATAGGGAACCTTTCAGTTTAACACCCCAGTTTCAGCTTTGTGCATTCTGACTTGTTAAAGGCTCTGAGGGCCTTCGAACAAAAGCCTTGGTTTGCTCTTCAGGCAACAGCATTATCCATCTGTAGGTTATCTTGCTTAATATTTGCACTGGGAATCTCCAGGGTCATGGATAACATGGAGTACCCTGTCCTTTAGCTGAGCAGTGTTGTATGTTTTTGATGCAGATTTCGGGGAGTTTTTTTGGTTTTTTTTTTGCCCTCACCTGTCTTTGCTAGATGCTCCAATGGTGGGGAGGGGAACCAGTCATCAGCTGCCTTTAGTACTGAAACCTACTGTAATGTAAAAACTGCTGCATGTTTGTGAGAGCTTACTGAGACTGTGGCCTGGGTACCAAAAATGTCTCTCTCTTGTTTTGTTCTAGGAACTCTATATTGCTGTGGGAATATCTGGAGCAATCCAACACTTGGCTGGAATGAAAGACAGCAAGGTATGTAAAGGTGGATGTACTAGAACGGATTTTTGAGGAAGGAAATGAGTTGACTCCCTTGCTTTTACCTCTGTGCTTTAGATGGTTTTCCTACTTTCCTGCTGCTTTAAAACATTCTACGACAAAAAAAAGATACTGTGCCAAAACGTCTCACACTAGAAAAACCTTTGCACTACAACCCAAAGTGATCAGTGAAAGCAGCTAATTGACTTTGTTTAAAAAACCCTAACCCAAAGCACATATGCCTGAATTCTATACAATAGTTCCATTTGCCTTTATTCCAGACTATGACATATTAATTCATGCATAACAATGTGCAATTTGAATTATGAACTTACTATTCCATAAAGTAAAAGATGTCTCTGACATTCCTGCATTTAGCCATTCAAATGGAAACCTGCTATAAAACGGCAGTAAAACTTTAAAAGGTTTAACTCGTTAGTTGCCAAAGCAAATAATCCAAAATTGGAATTGCCAGTTTGGTCCACAGTGCAGTGTTTGGAAAGATGAGCAGAGTTACCTGCTGGTTGATACTACCAAATGCCAGACATCAAAAACTGGAGGTTCTGCCTCCCATGGTAATTTTTTAAACAAGTTATGTATTTTTTCTTCTATTTTCAGGGAATGAACTTAACCAAGCGACAACTTTGAATAGTTTATAAAGCTGAGGAAAAGGGTTGCAAAACTTTGCAGATAGTTTCTTGTGTTTAACCAGCGACAGACCACTGAGTTTGTGACTGCTAATTGTCCTCACAAACCAGCCTGTTTGGTAGGGTGATCTCTGCTTTCTTAAAATTTTTTTTTTCTCATGTGTTATTTAAATATTTGTTGGGGGAGGGAACGATAAGCTTTCTAAAAGCAGGGACTCAAGTGGTGTTAGCATTAGTTGATGCAGTGGAGAAAAAACAACCAAAATTCAAAATTTTAAGGGTGAATGATGGGCAGGGGTGAAGGTCACTGTTGAGAAGTGGGAATTGTAGCAGTGTGTTCCCAAGGGCTTTAGTGGAACAGTGTTTCCACAGTGTCTCCTTCTTGCAGTGCAGCAGAGGGAGAGTCCAGGCGTGGCACTGCTGCCATGGCCACCTGGGCTCCTCTGGGCACGGCTGAGCCACAGTGACACAAGTGGCTCTGTTTGGAGTTCAGTCTCCAGCCGTGCCCCTGGGTGAGTGAGGAGATGGGCAGGTGGCATGAGTAGCAGCCACTGACTGAGAACTGGGTATTGAAAGCTGCTTAAGACTTGATGTGGCCCTCTTTGTGTTTATCTGCTGCCTTATCTCAGTTTAGACTGCCAGCAGCACTGGGTACCTCTGACTTGAAGTGCTAGAATTTTCTTTGATAGAAAAATATTGAGCAGTGATATTATCCTAACAACAAAACCTCTGCTTTTATGGCTTTTCAAATGGCATGTTTGATATTTTGAGATATTCTGCTATAAGAAATAAGGACAGATGAAATTGTTGATATGAGATGCATATTTAACCCTTTGATTTCTCCCATATATCATAGTTTTTTTAATGTAAGCTAATGTGTCTGTTGTAAAATTCAGATTTAGTTATTGGTATTTGGAATGTGTTCTCCTTTTATAGCTAAAGCATTTAGGTGGGGTAGTTACAGAAAAGATTTATGCAGCCACGGGAGCTCTCTGGAGTGTCCCCTGTCCTCCCTCAGCACTCTGAATTACCTGGCATTGTGAACTTGTACACTTCAGGATGTTTTCCACAGCAGTCGGATGCTTTCTACCAAGTGAAATGTATAATTTATTTGTTCTTTTACAGCAAGGTAAAAAATGCAGCTTTTGAGGAGACCTGGAGAATCATCGTTGCTTTCTTTCCTTATTTCTAATTCCCTCATGAGAGCTCCCCTATCTTTTCTTACTCGGAGATTTAACTCACAAAGTTCTGTTGTGAGCAAGGTGATGCTTTTGCTGCTTACCTGAGTTAGCAACGAGGTAGGGAACCAAATCTTACTGAAGTTACTTCAGCTAAAGGAGGCAGAGGAAGGACTAGGCTGCCAAACCAAAGCTTCAGTCAGTTTTGCAAGCAAGTGGTGTTAATTATTCTTGTGCTAAGGACAGAGCTGGCAGCCCCTCTGGTGTCACTGACTGCTGGCCTTAGCTGGGGCTCAGCATCAGCCCCTGTGGATGGTTCTGCAAGGCATGGCAGGGCCTCAGTAGAGTCAGAGGAAGCCTTTACTGGACCAATATTCTTGGGGATCACAGCCTGGATTTGCTTCATGCACTGCAGCTTGTCAGGGGAGGCTTGCATTTACAATCAAGGGTAACTGAAATAAAACCAATAAAGCTCCGAGGAGAACATTTCAAGGGCAGCATTGCTGCAGCACTTGCAGGTCCTTGGCTGTGAGCTGGCCAGAGGGCAGGGGCAGTGCTCTGCTGTGGGTACTGCCTGCTTGCACGTGTGATGGGGTCCTCACAGGGACGCTCAGGGGACAAATGGCCTGCCAAGAAATAACATTTCTGTGGACCTAAAACCACAGGACTTGTAAACTTTTCTCTTTGAGTTACTGCCACTAGGCCCACGCTTACAGAGCCATTAATTTTGTTGCCACTGGACTTCCAGTGGAGGGAGTAAAACACACAGGGAGTGTGGCTCCCTAGGTACGGCAGGTAAGTGCCTCAGCTGCCTCTTGGGTTAGAGCTGCCCTAACTCATTGCTCCCACTGGCAGCGTGGAGGTGGGGAGGCACTGCCCCAGTGCTGTGCTCTGGGGCCCTGCTTGGTGTAAGGCTCCTTCTGTGAGCTGCTGGCTTTGCTTTGGGATTCTTTTCCCTTCCTCTGCGGAGTGCTCCCCATCCTGTAGCAGATTTTGATGTGGACACCCACCCATGCTTATTTTGCTGAAGCTGTCACAGGCAGTTACAGGATGATTTACCTGTACGGCAGAGTTTAAATCAAGATATTTTCTGGATCATTGTGTTGGGATTTGCTGTGCTGTTTTCTACTGTGTGACAAACTAAATGCTGTGTCCCATTGTAAGAACAGAGGCCTTTGGGCAAGGGCTTTATTGTGTTTGTTGTAACTGCATCCTCCAAGTTGGTTCTACAGTGGTGCAGCTTAGAATGTGCAGATAAAGTATCCTTGGTAGTAATTTTTTTCTAAAGGGAAGGATAGCAGAGATGTGTATGATGAGCAGGGAAGGGAAGGGTTTGGGTTTTTTTTTTCAGGGGGATTGTGGTATATGTGGAAGCCCAGGGAGGTGTTTGTTTTTGAGATGGAAAAGTATTAAATGCCCAGATAAATCTTCTGCTTCTGGGGGCTTGGAGAGAATATAGCCCATTTCCTGGCTAAAACCTAGCACTGTAATCCAGCCCCAAAGGATGATCAATAATATGTAGATTCATATGGTGCTTTAACTTTTCTTGCAGACCATTGTTGCTATTAACAAGGATCCAGAAGCTCCAATTTTCCAAGTGGCAGACTATGGACTGGTAGCAGACTTATTTCAGGTAAGGCTAAACTTGATGTGCAGGATAACTTTGGGAGAGCTGACAGGAGCTTACATAATATAATCTAATTAGTCTTAATGATGTCTGTGTGAGGGTGTTTGCTTTGGGTTGTTTAAAAATTTGCTTTCTGATACCATGATTTGCATGCTTAAAATTGAATCCCTGCAAGGAAATGGTGTTGGGGGACTGTCACAGCCAGCCTGCCTCGATTCTGGTTTCCTGAGGTTGAACCATTTTGGAAATAACCACACAGAGGTGCTTGCATGAATTTTTAAGCTTCATAAAGTTTGGAAGTAGAGAGTTGGCAGGAGGTGTGATTATTTCTGCCTGGGCTTGCTGCCTCACTGACCAATGCCCAGGAGGAGCTTGCAGTTCCCTCTGGAGCCCTGAGCCAGCCCCCCTGTCCCAGTGCCTGTGTGTCACTGCCTGTGACACGTGTGAGTGGCGGGAGTGTCATGGCTCTGTGGAGGCACGGGCAGAAACTCTGCCAGCACTTAATGCCATTCCTGAAATAATGCCCGCTGGCTCTGTGGTGAGCACAGGCCTCTTTGTAAGCTAGAGACAAAGTCACATTCTGAAGAAACACCATGTAGACAATTTCCTTAATAAATTTTGTACGAATGCATTATTTCCACCTAATGGAAATGTAGCTCTCTTAAATAATTAAGAGGCTTTATTCAGCAGGAGACAAGGGGGGAGTGCTGTGAGCTGGGGTGACCCACAGCCCCTGGAGTGGTGTGCTGGGTGGGAGGGNCCCTGGCACTGGTGTTTGCAGGCGGTGCCAGAGATGACGGAGCTCCTGAAGAAGAAGTGAGTGCTGGTGACAGGACCCGGTGCTGTGGAGTAAGGGCAAATAAAGGATTTTACTGGAAAGAGGTGGGGTTGGTCACTGTGGTGTTGGGATGGTTGTTTTTCATTTTGTTGGGGGGTTTTTTTGGTGGCCAATTGCATGGCACATGGAGTGGTGGGGGTGGAAGAAAGCAAGACAGGGAAGGCAGATAAGAGAAGGCAAGAGCGATACAAGGCAGGAGGCAGTATGTGTTTGTCAGTGTTTATTCCCATCTCCACACCCCTCCCGGCCATGCTCAGCCCCTGGGTAGGGTCAGGCTGGGGGGTCCAACTGGGGAGCCAGGCTGGGCCCAAGCTGTCCAGCAGCTCTGTCCTGCCCCCAGGCGCTATGGGGCTGTGCTGGCCCTGGACTGGTGGAAGTTCCATGGTGCTCCCGGTACAGTCTGTTTGTCCCTCCAGGCACTGTGGGTCCATATTGGCCTAAAACTGCCACAAGGTCCATTGTTCCCAGATGGCCACCACAGGTCCCAGTTGGCCCAGAGCTGGTGGCAGGGCAGGTAGGTCATGTGCCACAGACACTGGCAAGCAGAGGCACTGTTGGCCTCGCTCTGGGCTGGTGGCCATGGCAGGAGATGCCACAGGTTTTGCCTTCAGCACTGCCACGTCGCCTGCAGCAGCCTCGTGCGCCAGCACAGTGGGTGTGTCCCCACAGGAGTCCCCATTCCCCCAGGCTGGCCCTATGCCTCAGGAACCCTGCCCAGCCGTGGCTCTGGGGGCCCCAGTGCCCCATACTTCTCCTCAATCATTGGGGCACCCTGGGGGCAGTCGAGGAGTGGCTTGAGCTGGAAGACATCAAGACTCTCCTGGTTCCTGCGGTTGTAGACACTGAGCCGGTGGCCCAGGTCGGGGCTGGCCCCCGCTGAGCCCGCTGGGCTGGGCAGCTTCAGGTTGACAGGATCCAGCCCCTTCTGCGCCAAGCAGGCCTCTTCCGACAGGGACGAGAGCAGCTCCTGCACCACGGCGTGGGCCACGCGCTGCCGGGCGGGTGCCAGCTCCGGCCGCGGTCCCGCGCCGGCCTCGGGCTGCTCCTCGCAGGCCGTGCTGCAGTCCGGGGACGAACCCAGGGTCTGGCTGCTCTCGCTGCAGCCCCGCGTGCCTGAGCTGACGGTGGAGCGGGAGGCGCTGCCCGACGTGATGCTGGCAGAGGTCCCGGTGCTGCCCAGGCGCAGCGGCACCTCCACCGTGAACAGCTCCGAAGAGATGTTGGGCCGGTGCACGTCGATGGCGGCCGTGGTCACCATGCAGATGGCCTCGGGGACCACACTGTCTGCAGGGACAGAGCACAGAGCAGCTGAGAGCCCCTGCGGGCAGGGACACGTGTGGGAAGTGGCTCTAGAGGTGTACAGAGAGCTACAGCAAGTGCACGTGTAATGCTATGTGCCTGTGTCTATGTACACAAAGCCATTTGAGACACTCTACAGTACACAGTCCCCCTTTAATCCATACATATATACAGAGTAACACGAACAGCCCTTTTCTCTATCCCCATCTCTATGTTTGTTTCTAGGGGGAGCAGCTGTAGAGGGATATACGGCTTTAAGTTACACTGTATGCCTATATATGTGTGCCTATACAGTCACTCCCAAAGAGGAACACCGAGAGGTTTAGTCATATAGCTAAAGGGGTATATATGTATGCATAAGGAGCTGCATCTGTAATCCATTCTGCCTGCATATGTACATGGACAGGCAATGAGTACCTGCTACTACCTGCTACTGTTACAACAGCCTACAACCCCCCCCAACTGTACTTATTTTTCTGTATGTACATGTGTACTCAGATATACATGTATAGATACACACACACCCCCTACACATTAACAACCCCCACTCTAGTGAGAGAGTCTTTCAATTATGCACGTATGGCTTTTATCTGTCTCCTACATACACGGGGGCTGTATAGGGCACGGACACACAGCTATACATAATGCCACATGCCTGTATATACATACAATACACAGGTGTAGAGATGCAGTTTTTTACAACCTCCATTTTATGTACACATGATCTTTATATATAGAGATGAGGAACTGTCTGTATGAGCCCCATATGGAATACATTATACACAGACCTTCTGTTATATACACACAGGATATAGTGCCCCCTTGAAAGACATACAGTTATCTACCATTAAATAAAATATATATGACCCCACTACCTTTCTGTAGAAAACTATGCATATTTCTCTGTATGTATATATATATATATATTTATTGGATATATATGTAAGAGATGATACCTGTACATGAACATACCTCCCTTTGTATATACACACGGCTTTAGACTTATATGGAGATCCATATATGACAGTACACATACATATGATATATAGACTATTAATGCATCTCACCTTTAAATATCTATAATTATCTGTAAATAGAACACACCTATGCTCTCACACACATGTACTTACCTTTATATATAAATACACAGATTTCTCACTGTGTGTATATAGCTGGGGAACATAGTTATAGGGATGTACAGAATACATTTTACCTATACATGAACATCCCCTCCCCCCTTATAGTCTTTTTATGTAAATATACATCTAGGTAAATACACACACATATATACATGTACCTTTTTATAGCTTTCCAAGTACATTATGAGGATCTATAGAGAGATATATAAAAATATATAATACTACATACCTGTATGTGCATACTATATATGTGCAGACACACATATATAATACATAGGTGTATCTACACGGTCTCTCACCCATCTAATTTTATACATGCCTCATCTTTATATATAGATTTAACCATATAGATATGGGGAAGAGCTGTCTCTGTGCATATACATACAAACCCCAGTGTAATACACTAATCCTATACATATATATGTACAGACATTTTGTACATACGTATCTGTGTGTATGTGTGTGTATATGTGTGTGCATAGATACATAAAAACATATGTTCTATCTGCAGGACAGAGTTGTTGTCCTGCCCTTTTAAAAACATGATTGTCACTCTTTAAATAGAATGTATGCACTTACACACATGTATGCTTACCTTTGTGTATGAATATTTATGTCTTATGGAGTGTGTATATAAATCTGGAATATATATACAGGGAACCTATATAACGTGTATCAAATAATATAAGATATACATATAATACATATATAACACCATATCTATATGTGACACCTGCAATCTTTATACAGGTTTTAAAATATATACATACACCCTTTTATAGATGGCAAAGTTTATTATGGGGATATATACAGAGATGTATATATATAGGGATATATATCTATGTTAATACAATATGCACCTATATATATATGCACCTGTTCCAGTTTAAATACATATATAACCTATACCTGAATAGATTTCCCATATAGATATGGGGAGTATGTATGTGTCTATATAATACATTACATATACATGTACACACACTAGTATCTGGTCCCCCCATAATATTACATCATACCTGTGAATAAATACACTGCATATCCCCTCTTTCATCCCATACAATCACCATCTGCACAGCCTTACCTAACTGCATACACTTGTCACTGTGTGCTCATACATGGACAATGTATGTATCGGGATATACATCTCACCTACACACCCAGGCACACCCAGACATATGCATGTTCTATGGAGTAGATGTTATCCACAGCCAATGAGATGTGTGTGTACACACATACAGACACCTTGCTAGAGATCTTCGTGTGTATTAAAGGGATATATAGAGAGCAGTGTACAAATAGTGCTGTACACCTGTATATACATGCACATACATACTCTATACAATACACAGCTATATAAATGTAGCCTCTCTCCCCCTCTCCCTTTTATATACACATAATCTTTAGATTTCTCCACACAGATATGGGCAATATGTACATACATGAGCTCCATATACAATATTTTACACATACACCCCTGTATATACATACACATACACACACATATATTCACTAAAATACATAGCCCATCCTTTAAATATATATAATTATTTATTACTAAATAAAAAAGATCCCACCTCTCTCTGTGTATATATTTATAAGATGCATGTACATATAAATGTATATATAAAAATATATAAAATACATTGTACTTTTACTTGAAAACTCACATATATCTTTACCACTACGTGTATAATGGGGGTTAATATCAAGGGACGTGTATATATATACACACACATCTTTAAGTAAATAGGATATGCCTCTATATACCTGCACACTATATATATATATATACACACACACACACACACACACACACACACACACAGAGTCTCTCACACACTTTATCATTCTATAGAGATACAGGCAGTGTGTGTATATATGAAGAGTCCCATATAAAATAAAGCATACAGACATATGGACATTGGATACATGGAACACACAATACTCCCTTTAAATACAGTCTGCTGTCCTTAAATAGAACACCCCCCCGACATGTATACATATATATATACATATACACAGACACACACATATATAAATTTGTGTCTATATACACAGGAACTGCATATATAAGGATATACATATATAATACATGATACATGACACCAATTATAAAATTATATGTACACCTCCCCTTTTAATGGCTCTTGATGTATATTATGGGGATATACATCTGTAATCAGCACCATATACCTCTGTATATATCTCTCTGTCTCTACACACACACACACACACTCTCTCTCTCTCTCTTTAATACATAGGTATAGATACAGGGTATCCCCCCTCTTTTATATGTACATTTGTCCATATAGATGGGGGAATATGTGTGTATATCTGCCCCATATATAGTATATAATGTATATATCTCTAATGCTTACACATGTATATATATATGGGTATCTTTGTAGACACATGTGGAATGTATATACAGGGATATACATATGAAATATCTTATTGTTGTATGCAAACACACACACACATTATGCATGTATGTATCTGCACAGACATGGTCCCTGACACCTTTCCCTCCTTCCTACATACACCTATGCCTATGTATAGATCCATACATCTTTATGTATGTAGTCCTGTATAGCTTGGGGATGTACATAGAGGAACAGACACAAATAAAACCAATATTGTATACCTCTGTGTGCATGTGTGCACATTCTTTAAATAGCTCTCTGT
The DNA here is from genome assembly GCA_013396875.1 of Vireo altiloquus. Lineage (NCBI taxonomy): Eukaryota > Metazoa > Chordata > Aves > Passeriformes > Vireonidae > Vireo > Vireo altiloquus. The sequence continues at coordinate 809,342 of VZRF01011821.1, forward strand.
ATAATTCATGTGTCTATGGATACACAGGCTTTCTCTCTCCCACACACACACATATACAGATTTTATATACCCATACACATAGCTTTATATATATACACACACCCATAATTACAGAGGGAATGTCTCTATGCATATATCTGTTTCCCCTTCATAATATATCTACATATATACACATATTCTATATATAATCCATATGTCTATATATACACTCATGTTTTTTCTAATATATAAACCATATACGTATTTAAACAGGCTCTCACACATACCTACCTACATTTATCTCTCCCTATACCTATATAGGTATCTTTACATATATTTATACATACAAAAAATACCAGTGTAGTACACATTTTACCTGTCTTTATATCTGCGTATACACGCATAACAGCCTTATTGACACACACAGAATATATGAGAAAATTCCATGTACCTATATATTTATAAAAAACAAGTATATATTTTATATATAAAAATACACATAATAACACGCATAATACAGATTTAAAAGATATGTATATGCAGACAGTCATACACACTTCTCAAATATATATAATTATGTTTTAAAATAAAATATACACACACTTCTTTCCCTCTGTGTCTACGTGGGAAATTTGTATATAGGAATATAATATAATACCTATGCATGATACACACACAGAACAATATATCCATGTTATATGTCATACATATCATACATATTAAAATATATATATATAGCCATCCCTTGATGCATATTACCTAAGAAATATATTAAAATATGAGTATACAGTTTCTCTCACGCATATCTATATATAAATAAATGTGTATGTATATATCCCCATATATATGGGAAATACATATACACATATATACCCCACTTTATGTATCTTCATACAGACTATGTATACATACATAGTCATATCTTTATATATAAGTATATATTTCTCCATGTATGGGTATGGGTATAGATACATAATACATTACAGCTGTATATGTGCACACACATATTTTATAATGCATATAAAATAGTTATGTATAGACAGGAACATGTACAAATGCCTTTACAGATATTTAAATATATAGGAACATATTGCAGATGGATGCATATGCACATATCCTAATCTATAAACAGATATAGAGAAGCTATCTTTAGCAAGCACATGTATCTCCCCAGGTACATGTATGATACAGTGCACATATACAATACAATATCCATGTATTCAGTCATGGAATGGTTTGTCTTGGGAGGGACCTTCCAGCCCATCCAGTCTGCCACAGGCAGGACACCTTCCATTACCCAGGGTGCTCCAGCTCCAGTCCCCAGCCTGGCCTTGGGCACTGCCAGGGACGGGGAAGCCCTGGCCTCCCTGTGCAGGCTGTGCCTGGTCTCAGCCCCCAGCCCTCCCAGCCTGGCCCCGGAGCAGAGCAGCTCCGGCCCTCGGGCAGCTCCGTGGCCTCCTCTGGACTGCAGCAGCAGCTCCACGTCCCACTGATGTCAGCCGGAGCTGGGGTAGCTCTGCAGGTGGGGCACACCTGAGCGGGGCAGGCGAGCGTGGCCAGGTCGCGGCAAGCTCCAGGTCCTTGTCCTCAGGGCTGCTCTCGATCCCTTGGTCCCCAGCCCGGGGTTGTGTTGGGGAGTTCCCAGACACAGAGCCAGGACCTTCTCCTTGGCCCTGCTGAACTCCAGGCGGACTCAGGAGCTCACCTCTCCGACGTGCCGGGATGGTGCTGGATACCAGCTGGATTTACAACCACTCACACACACACTCTTCTGTTTTATGTACGTTTGGCTACATACAAATCTATTTCCATGTGTGTGGATGTATATACAGGACTATAAATATATAATACATTATACAGAGATACTTATTTTCATTCCTTTAACATATACACATGTATTTCTATAATATATACACATATATTCTGACCATCTCTCCTCTCACACTCCTTTATATATTTTATATATTTAATATATGCATTCTAATAAAATATCTAGGGATGTACATAGACACAGCCTTTCACATGTCTTTATATTCATATAAAGATATATCTGTATATATACACAAAATCACACATACACACATATGGGGATAAATCTGCTCACATATGGGGATGTGTGTATGTTTGGAGAGACATATACACTATATACATATATGTACAAACACATATATGTTTACTTACATCTTTATATATGTATGTGTATCTGGGTTCATGTGTATGTATGTGGGATATATAGATTTATATACATACACATATATACACATTTTATATATAATAGACATCCTTATATAGATCAATATATATATGCCTATATTGCACTGTCTATGCATACCATACAGAGGGAAAAAGCATGTAATACATTATACTTATATACACACAAATGCATATATATGTTTATATACACACACATCTTGTGTATATTCTATGCATATGTAGGCACACACTTTTTTTTTTCCTATAACCCTGTATGTATATATATGGGGTTATACATTCATAACACATTATATTTAACCACACACATTTTTTCAATATAAACACAAAATGTTATACATGTAAGAGGGGTGTGCACACCCCTACCTGCCCAACCCTGCTCACCTGCACTTCAGAGCCCATCTTGTTCAGCCTCCTCCAGCTCTGCTGTGCCAGCAGCCAGAGCACAGCCAGCCCCACCTGTACAGAACCCCCAGCACAGGCAGGAACCCCCAGTGCTGCAGAGCAGAGCTGTACAGAGCCCCCAGCACAGGCAGGAACCCCCAGTGCTGCAGAGCAGAGCTGTACAGAGCCCCCAGCACAGACAGGAACCCCCAGTGCTGCAGAGCAGAGCTGTACAGAGCCCCCAGCACAGACAGGAACCCCCCTGTGCCAGCAGGACTCCTGCCAGGAACATCCATTTGAAGGCTGCCCTCAGGTCAGGGCCCTGCCGCTGAGGTTTCCCACCATTCAGTTTAACCTTTCTGAAAGGTTCCCAGCGTGGTGCTGGGCTAAGCTGTCTCCCCACTTCCTTTCTCTTCATTTATTTTGTCCGTGCTGTTCATTCTCAGATCCATTTGAACTGCTCTGTGGGCTGGGCAACCCAGCTACAGGGAATTAACCTCTCCCAGATCTCCAAACCATCCTGAGTGCCATCGGCAAGAGCAAACTTGGGGCCCTTCAACTTTCAGAGAATTACTGTTGGCACACCTTCCATGGACCAAACCAAGAGCCTCTGTGGTGGGTTTCACTTCCAGGACAGATCTGCACCACTGCTCAGTCTCGCCTGGTTTACAGCACACAATGCACTGCAAAAACATCGCTCACATTTGTGTTTTCAAGCAACACTTACCACTGCTGGGCTCGTTGTAGTATCGACTGATGTAATTATTCATGTCATCCTCTGAAAGAACAAAAAGGCAGCCCTTAGAAGACCATTTATTTCATTAAATCGCTGACTCTCACCCTGTGGCAGGCTTTCCTCTCCCTGCATGCCCAGAGCCACCTGCTCTGGATTTTTAGGCCACAATGCATTACACTCCCATCCATGCTGTGGCTGCAGCCAACACAAGGATTGAATTATCCTTTATGGCACCAGTCAGGGAATGAGGCATTTTGGGCTCCAAAGGAAAGGTGCTCTGTGATCTTCCCAGAGGCTGATGTGGGGCTGGCCAGTTCCCCAGGCCCATCCCCTCACTGCTGTAGAGACAAACATAACACCAGCCTTCCCCTGGTCAGCAGGACCCCCCCCCCTACACAGGGCAGACAGAAAAAACCTTGTATTTATCCTGACATGCTGAACCAAGGGCACCAGCACAGGCAGACTTATTCCTGCTGTACCCTGACATCCCCAAGTCACTTCCTTCCCCACAGAAAAAAGGGAGGCACCACGTATGATTTTAGTGTGTAATTCCCTACCTTCCAAGATGTTTTTTTTTTCCCATTTCGAATCAATGAAGAGTTATTTTGGTGTCTATAACACATGGAGATAATAAACATACAGCATAATGTTAACATTACGTTATTTGTTGACGTAAAACCTACTGTAAAGAGTTTTAGAAATCAAGGGTGCAGTACCAAACCCGTAGTGCATGCACAAGAGCTATACCTGAACTTCAACAACAGGAAGTTAAAAATGAAGAAGTGACCACAGAAGGGAAAACAGCAGCTCTGCTGCATGTACTGATTTTAGATGCTGCAGATGACAGGAGAATTTACTGTTATCTTGTGGAAAAGCAGAATATTTTACTGTTGTGGAAAAAGAAAATTAAATTCCTTTTTTCCGAGCAGAAGGCAAACATTGCTGCTAAGAAACGATATCGGCAGGCCAGGAGAATGTCAGGCTTCCAGGCAACCTGACCTGCCCAATTTGCAGTGTATCTGTGCTCTAAAAGCATTCTCTCCTTTTAAGTGCACTTTTTGATAACCATGTTTCAGAAACCCATGCTCATCCCTTTGAGCCAGATTTCCTTCTTCCCCCTGGGTCTCTGTGGCTACAGTCCTGCCTCATCACAGCACATTGCGGTTTGCAGGTGAAAGAAACAGATGTTTTCTGGGGAACACTTTCCTCACACAACAAGACCCAAACCACCAAGCACTCTGTACCTGAAATAGCTGCACTCATAAGAAGGCAATCTAACCTGACACTGAAAGGCAACGTGATTGTTTTCCTGGTTTCATTGGATCTTAAAAGCTTTTTCGGCCCTTGCTGATCTTTAAATGCCTGCAGTCAGAGGTGTGCTTTGTGCTAATGTCTGAGTTTAAAAAAGAAGCCTCAGAGTAGCTCAAGGCGATGCCGCTGAATTAGGAGTACATTGCAAGGCTTTTCAGCTATCTGCTACTAAAATACACTTCATTTCAATCATGCATAATTGATACTCTCAGTGTCACCAACCCTGCCAGCCATACAGACACAGGTTTTGGTTGAGGGATGGAACCTTCAGAGGATACCTGTGCAGCTGTACTTCGGTAGGGCACTTTCAGCATCTTGAGCTTGGAGTCCAATTCTAAGCAGACAAATGAAGAAAACAGCAGAGCACTCTGGCTGGACGAGGGTCACCCACCTCGTTACCTGGCAAAAGCCACAAATGGGTCTTGGGTGCTCCCAGTACAGTCTCTCCAAATGCCAAGACGCTTTGCATCAAAGATAGAAAACACTTGGAAAAGTTATTTACCTGCTCTTCATGTCTTAAAGACAGGGCTCAAATCAAGGCTTCTTTAGGACTGCACACATTTCCTGCCCTGGCCACCTGTCTGTCAGCTGACAGAATGTACCAGGGCACTGTTCCCAGACACATCTGTTGTGTTCAAACCAAGTCAGCAAGGAGACCCAGGCTGCTCCTTATATCAGCAGTGGGCAATGCCAAGCACCTGGAGAGGAACTCCAGTAATGCACTGTCCCTGCTCCCTTTGAGCTGTGAGGAGAATGCTGGACTGGCCTGGCCCTGTGTGTGGCCACTTGCACATGAGACTGGGGGAGCTCCCAGCTGCCTACTTAATGCTATTCTGTGATGGCTTATTAATGCCATTGCTTACCACTGCTTATCTTTTAGCTATAAATTAAATATATATGTAGAAATATATCCATATGTGCATGTGTATGTAAATATAAAACACATATATTTAATTTTGAGTAGTTTCTTATGAATAAAAACCAATAAAAAGTAATGGAATAACAGTAGTAGAATAAATATTTCAACAACAGATTAAGTTTCTGAATCATTACATGAAAGCAAACTGACAATTAACAAACTCATCTGAGTCATATGGGAGTCCGAGCTGCTTTGGGCATTGAAGGTCATAAACAATTCCAGTTACCTCCCATTATATTCTACATTGCTGAAAAAAAGGAGTTCAAAACAATGCAACAAACGCACAACTGAAAGCTCCTATCTGTGCATATAAAATGTACCCACAAAGCCACATTTGTGCACAGTACCATGGAACAGTGCTGAAGTGCTTGTGGGGATTCCAAGATGAAGTCCCTGCTCAGAGTGGGAGACCCATGGGATCAGGGTGAGCTGGTGGCACGCAGGAAGTTTGTAGGAGTGAGCAGGGAAGAGCAGCTTTTGTGAGAGGGGCAGAGCACTTGTATTATTTACATTCGACACAGTGTTTTCTGCTGTCAATCTATTCCAGTTTCAGCTGCAGAAAGGGAGTTGTCTTAAGAAATACTTCATTCTTCACAATTTCCATCAGGTTTTTTTAAACTTTTTTTTTTTTTTTTTTTTTAATTTCTACCACCTTGCAATTTCAAGATCCAGATTTAATTTTTCTTCTTTCCTGGAAATAAATCCATCTCCTCCAATACACGGAAATGTTACCTGCACTTCCTGTTCCAGAAGACAGAATGTGCATCTGTAGCTATAAGGATGCCCATATGGTATTTATAGCAAACTAAAAAACTGGCAGTAAGTAGAAAGGAAAAGCATTTCCCTCTTAATTCCCATAAAAATGGCAATCTTAGGAAAATGTCTATGGGATTCTCTTGGTACATGTACCAGCAGGAATCACAGAAACCTTTCTGTTGGAAAAGGCCTTTGAGTCCACCGGTAAACCTAACACTGCCAGGCCCACCACTAAGCCATGTCCCTCTGCCCCATCCACCAATATAAATGACCCCAAGGAAACCTGGATGACAGGAAATTTAGTGATGAAGATCCAAAAGGTGTGAGCTGAAAAGGCAGAATGGGAAGAGTGAGCAACTCTTCCCCATGTGAAAACCTGTGGTGAACAAGGATGGATCTACAGTCTTCCCCACAGTGAGATCCACAGCAGCACTGTGGGTGAATTCAGCTGAGTTCTGCTGAGCAGGGGAAGGAAGGAGCAGAGCAGGCTGCTCTCTGTGGTCCATGAGCAGTGTTTGCTCAAGCTGTTGTTGGGCTGACAACTCCAAGGGCCAAGGCAGCAGAGAGCACAAATGGACAGCGGGGCTGACTCTAACATGAGTCCAACATCGCTTTTACTCCACAGAAGGGAATGTCTGGCTGGGAAAGCTGCTCAGACTCTGACCCATCTCACACAAACCCAACCTCCCCTGGCACTGTAACCAAGCACCCCTGCAAGGCTGCTCACTGCAGTGCAGTCCCATCTCTTCGCCTGCTGCCCAAATCCCTGTTATTGAAAAAATGTGTGGTTCTCAGTCAGGATCTGTCTGACAACCACTGGATTTTGTCTGATGAAGGTTTCCAAGTTATCTGCCTGTTCTTTTCCGGCAGGACTTAAAACACACACTGCAATGGTTCGGGGAGTAATAAACTATTTAGAGTACAGTGCCATATAATCTCATCTGACCCAAGAAACAACATTGCAATCTCCCTCTCTTGGCCCCATAAAAACCTAATAAATTTGGTGAAACATATAAATGACATTCTACCCAAGGCAGATCTCTTTCAGTTCTTTAATGCCTCAACACTGATCTTTAATCATTTCATCAATGCCTTCAGTAAATGATCTGCAACTCCCCTGCATACAAGAAAAGGCCTTAAAAAGGTGTTTTTATTTTGAAATATTATTAGAGTATTTTATTTCATATTTTTATTGCCATTGGTTGTACTGCCTTCTGTCTCTCCAAGCTGAATTTTCTGAACTGGAAGTTATTTTTTCTGTTGTGCAGCCTCCCACTGATGAAGTGAGTCCTCAGAGTAATGTCTTACCCCAACTTCCTTCCAGAAAACAATCTTTACTAGGCAGTTTCTAAAGAGGCAAGTCTTTCATCTGTTTCAACAGGAACCAGAAGTAGCCAGCTGGCACTTTCCAGGAGACTTCCCCTGCTTTTGGTTTGAAGACAGATTGCCATATTAGTGCAAGCTGCAGTACTCACACCACTGTTCAATTCACATACACATCCAGTCCCTGTAGAGGCTGGACAGATGCCTGAGCACATGGATATTCCATCTTGAGAGCAACTGTAAAGTCAGCTTGCACAGAAAACAGATCAACAGCTTCAGCCTGGTTCTAAGTAAGAAATCAACCTGTGGTCAGAGTCATTGTGCAGAAGGAAATCTGGGATATGGAATAGGCTCTATTATCAGCAGATGCTGCTGGGACAGAAACCCAAAATCCTGACAACAAATGGGGGGCTTTGGGCCTCACTTGAGCAGATGATGTAGCAAGAGCACTGTGAGCTGACCTGAGCACGGCTGGGATGTAGCACAGCTCTGTGTCAGCGTGGGCACACCACGGCCTGGGGATTCTCAGAGCTCTTTCCAACCTTGTTCTTAATGAGCATGGATCAGCAGATCCACATCTGAGTTGGCTCATTACAGTCAGCCTGAAGCAGACTCAGAAGAACTTGGGTCTGTCTCTGTGAAATAGCAACATTTGTTGAGTCTAAAGTACAAAGGTTAAGGAAGAGTATGGCTGCCACCAAAACAACCCCCAAGACAAGAGTAAATTAAGCAAAAGGATTCAAGAACAAACTGTTATAAAGTGGCAACAAAGAAATGTAATCTGAGAATTAGGAAAAGACTTCTAATACTTCAGAAACCAAGCTGCTGGAACGGCAGCAGAGGGCAGAACACATCACTGCTGTCACAGGGAGCACCATCTGCTTATGAAAGGGATCTTTATGAAAGGACTGCATGCTTAGACAGTGGAAAACATTCCAGTTCTGTGTTCCTTTACCTGTCAGCAATGTCTTCACACCTCTTCACATTAACGATGAGAGACAATTTCGACCTCACAGGCGTGACTGCAGACTCACCCCTTCTGGAAGTGAGCAGTTTCTACCCCACCCATTCGGTGACTATGAAATACAAGAGCCTAACTCCACTAACTGCGCACACATTTCTCTAAGTGTTGCTTAAGGTTTAATTCCTTTGATTCCTGCCTGGATGGTCAGTGCACAGAGAATGACAAAGCCTGAAAGAGGCACCTAGAGAGAAGCCAAGTTGAAGTGGCGTGCACTTAAGATACTCCATTTCCAGGAGTAGACTTCAAAGTAGATACATTTCAGCATTTGAAAATAACCATAAACTGTTTTTTATCTATTGTTTCGCACTAACAGGGTTCTCTCAGAGCACTAACAGATGATCACCAGAGGAACTGGCTTAGAGTTTAAAAGCATCCAACCAGCTCAGACTGCCTTGCAAGGAACAACTGACAAAATCCTTTCCAGTGCCCTGCTTTGCCTTCTCAGACAGCTTATGAATAATCTTAAGGGAAGCCCTCTGAAGCTCCAGAATTTTTCATGCTCCCCTCCCAATATCCTACTTTCTTCACTTACAAAACAGAGGGTACCTACAGGGAGGGCAAGCTTTACATTTCTCTAACGCATGATCATAAATTGCAGCAGTCCCCCAAAGCAAAAGACTTACTGTTAACCCCATAAAAATGGAAATTTGACTCAGAACAGTTAAAAAAAAAGGTTTTGGCGATGTGGAGTTCCGGTTCTTGCTCACAGGAATAGAAGGGTGGTATATTAATCTTGCACTATGGCAGTACTGTAGAATTTCAAAAACTGAAATGAAATATGCAGGAAAATGAGGAATTTCCACTAGGGGCTCTAATTCATATGTTATGGGAGAGATTAAAGAATAATAAATTTTGGAAGGAAGTATTAATGGCTAGAGGAGGCACTGTGAACCTGGCATTCCCCGAAGCCTGGAACTTTGTATACCAAACACTAAAAATGATTTGTGCAGAACAAGAAAACATTAGCTGTTATTCTCACCATGACCAGCTACATACAAGGTAAGAAGCCCTTTATATTTTAGAGCTTCCTTTATAATTTAGAGATTAATAGATAGGATGATATTTGCCATTATGTGAAATGGCAACCAGCTCTGGGAAGAAGAAAGGAGCACTTAGGGCATTTCCTTTGCTCTTAGAGAAAGGCTGACCACAATGGTCCTGAACATCATTAGCGATGCTGCCGTGCACTCACAGGCATCAGCTTTCAGCTCAAGCTCTTCACAAACAGAGGCAGAGAAGCTGAAGTGCTCTGAGAGTGCAGCAAATGTCAGAGCTCTGCCCTGGCTCTGCAGCTCCTCCAGCCCTGCTCTTCTCTTGGGTCTGTTTGTTTCCTGGTGTTGATACTGGTACCCTTTGACTTGCAGGCTGAAAACTGTTTTAGCCTCCACATTTGTCTGCTCTGGAGATAAAATTCTTGGCAAGAGAAATAAAACCTCAATTCAAAGCAAGTTAAAGGTGAAAAAAAATTCCTGCTTCTTTACCATATTAATTAGGAAATACCATATATCCATACATTTTCCACAGAGTTATTCCTACTATGTCAGGAGGTCTTTTGGTCAACTGCTCTGGGGAGACAGAAGTGTGTGAGGCAGCAACCAGCTCATTGTTCACAGAATTAGCACAGGACTGGCCTTCAAGAGGAGGCATGAAATTTTAGCTGGGGAGCTATGGGACTCTCTCAGAGCCCATTGTCCATCTGACCAGAGCTCTTGCTTCTCCCAGTCTCATAGTGCAATTAAGGCACTTTAAACACAAAGAGCAAGAGATCTGCTGAAGGAAAATCTGGGTGAAACCATGCAATTGAAAACTCCCAAATCAGCCAGCACACACAGAGCTCTCCTGGTGCAGGTCACTGTGTGTCTCTACACAAATTCCCTGAGGTGATGCATGTACCATGTGATACTGGGGTTACCTGACTTACTTTACTGAATGCTGTAGAAAATGGTTGCACAAAATCCTGTGTAAATACCAGAGTACAAGCTACAGCTGCCCCTGAGGAGCTTTAACTTATACACTATCCCATAAAACTTCCAGGTAGGGAAATGAGTAAAAAGTCTCAGTGCTTGCTTATTCCATCAGTCCTTCGTGGTGAAGGATTCTGCACTGAATGTTTCCATTGTTCGATATAGATGGGGGAAATAAGATTAGCCCGAGATGGAATATCCCATTTTCTCATGCAGTGTGTTCTCTAGCCAGCTCAAGTTTGCTGGTTTGGCAGAATTCAGAGCTCTCTGAAGACAGTGATTTCTTGAAGTTAAGTTTGGCAAAAACACATGTATTCCATTCCATCCCCCAGCCTCAGGTGTTATATGCAGGGCTAATGTTCTGCCAGAGAATGAAAGAACAGCACATCGGAGCCTGTTCTGCCAAAGAGCTGAAGCGTGGCTTTGAACCGTTGCTTTCCTTTCGACAGTGTAAGTGACTGCTCCCTCATTTCTGCCCTCCCCAGTCAGTGCAATAGGCCATGGCAGGTATGTTTCAGAGCTCACAAGTGCCATGTGCCACTCAGAATGATTAACTGCAGCCGTCATTCTGGAATCTTCAAGGAGGAAAAACACAGCTTAGAGAAAACAGATGCAAAGCAATCCCTAATGTGGTCTGACACAGAGGGCAACTTGCAAAATATAATCCTTGACCAAAGGTCAGGTGTTAAAACATTGGTGGCTGGAGGAGAAGCAGGAGGGCAACGGAATGGTCTTGGCTGCCTGTGCTCTACAGAGCCACATCTCTGAGTGTTTCACATGCCTCAGCACGTGGGGACATGGAAGATCCCACCTGGAAGGACATGGAGGCACCTTCAGCCAGGCCCTGCTTCCACCTGACAGAGGACAGGCAGCTCTGGGTGACACCTGCATTGCTCAGGATAGTGCAGAATGAGGAGATACCACGGCATGGCAAAGTGAGGATGGTGAAAGCTGCTGCAGCAGCAATGTATTACTGGGAGTAAAAGCTGGCACTGGAGAAGGAAGCCCCAGTTGAGGTGGGGAGGGAGAAGAATGAGGCAGGGCTGGCCCAGGATCCTTATTGTCCAGCCTTCTCCAGCTGTGAGCTGAGAGTTCCAAATTGCACAGAAGCAATCCCTAAGCCAGCACTGCCAGTGCAGGATTTAAAGCCTTGGAATTTTACTACCTTTCTCTCTGCAAAATAATCCAGGAAATGACATGTGAAGTCTTCTATTTCGACTGCCTGTGCCCTGGTCTGTGAACACTGAACACTATCACTGGTGTGTGGTGTCTCATGCAGACTGAGTTGGGCCCTGTGTTGGTAGCCCTGTGTGATGACAGACTACCACAGGCTGCTGGCGCTTGCTCTAAGAATATGGAATTTCTTCTGTCCAGCTCCTGCCTCATTCAACAGAAACTAGTTGTTCAAATACAGTCACCCTAATTTAGGTCCTGACAACAAGCACTCAAGGCATCTACAAAAACTTTGTATGTAATGTATAATACAATGCACAAGAAACATTTCCTCTGGTACTTTTAGATGATCTCCAGGAATCGGAAATTTATTTTGCATACTCAGTATAAATGTTTCAATATAACATAACTGCACCTTACCCACTATGCGATGCAATCCATGTTTTCCTATTTGCTGAATGTCTTTTTTTCAGTGAAAAGCACAAATCCCTCTAATCAATCTAATCTAAACTGAATGCAGAAATCAATCCTGAAGATTGGGTGTCTACTTTGTTGCAAGTGTGGGAGGCATTTTACAGAGACACATGAATAATCAGTAATTCTGTTCACCTGGATGTTGGAATGAATACCTTGGACAGAAGGATTTTTAAGATCAACCTCCACAGCACTAAAATTTCAGCAAGCCTCCTTACAATGTGCACAACACTCTTCAGTTCCAAATGTAACCCGCAAGGAACACATACATAAATTATAATATATCCACTGGGGAAACCTCTGAAATACTACAAAAAAGAGGGAAATGCATTTTAGGGGTCAGTATGCTCAACTGTCTGCTTTTAAATACAATTTCATATCAGGAATAATTAATGGTTTTAGTGTTAGTTACTGTAGTTAGTGCTTAGATATTATAAAGAGGAAAAAATCAAAACAATTTCTACATGCTTTCACTACTCCGTAAAGAAAGGAAAGGATTATAATTTGAAAATGTCTAACTGCTTTTAAAGTATCTGTGCCTTGAATTCTAAGGAGTTTGACCAACATAAAGATACCATGCAAACTTCTAATTCCAACAGATTCGCAATAATCAAGCTAAGATGCCCAAGGAAGACTAACATAAGACTAGGGCACAAAGTGTTGTCTCCTCTGGAATATTACATTAAACCCGGAGACATTCTGCACTCCACTGGAAGGGCTGGTGCATCACAGGAAAAGGAGCTACGTCTTTTCCAGAAAAAAACTCAGGTCTAGCACTCATGTAATAAAAACTGATCCAAGTGAATTTAACTGTTGTTATTCCCCTGAACCACAGAGCTGCCCAACAGACACCCAGAGGCAGCAGAGTGCTCCTTACCACAGCCACGTGGTACTCGGACATGCCAGCAGGATGCCCGCACTGCACTCCCCTCCTTCCCTGGCACCAGCGCTGCCCTGCCCAACACTGGCAGCTTTAGGGAACTGGTGAGAGCACAGCCTTCGGGCAAGGCCAGCCCCACAGCTGATGCAGGAGTCCTCTCCAAACCACAGAAATGCAAGTGGCCAAGGACCAAAACTGTTTTTCAGCGTTCTTCTCAATTTTCCTTCTTTTACCTCTGAGTGATTATCCTTTGGCCAACTTTCATTTGGCTGCTGCTTCTTTAGTGTTTGATGGATCTAATCATGAGGACACTAGGAAGGCACATCATTTTCTTCCCATGTCATTTCTTTGGCTCTGTTTAGAACCTGCTCCCAAATATAACGGCTCCTGCCACTTCAGAGCAGATGCAGCCTCTTTGCAGCAATGGGAACCTGCAGCCTCCAGGGAAGCAATCAATCCGTGCTAGAGTAAAGGTGTTTAGTGGGTTCAGTAGCTCCCACTGAGGAGGGAGCTGTGCAGAGGCAGCACTCACCTCGTGGAGGTCGCAGCTCAGTGATGTTCTCAGTGGCTTCGTCATCCGAGTCTTCAGTGGCCACCACTTTGTACCTCTTGCTGCTCTGTTTGTTCAGCACGTGTGGGACCTGCAGTGCAGCCTCTCTCTCTGCAGCCAGGTCCAAGTCCTGCTGAGCAAGGTGGGCCCTCAGCTGCCTGATTTCAAACTAGAGGAAAAAGCAACGCCACATACTGATGTCATGTGAGCACAACCAGAAGTTTATATGCTACAGTTGGGCACCTATTACTCATTTTATCACTAAACACTACAGTCTGGTACAACAAATACAATATGGTTGAGCCAGGACATGAGTCCAAACCGCTGGTGCTCTCCCAGAGCCTATGTGAGCTGGACCACGGCTCACAAAATCTAAAGACAGTGTCTCCCACCGGTCTTCTATTTTGCACAGCTGTGTCCTGTAGGTAAGATTTTGGACAATTTTAACAAGTTTTACTGCCAAACCTCATGTAACCTTTATAAAAAACGTCACTTTTAACAGGCATTTAGGTTCATGACAAATATCCTTAACTAGACATTGTAAGGAGGGGAGTTTCTCTGAGCAGCACCCAGAATGGCCCTTCCTCACTAACCAGATAAAGTAAGGACACCAAACTCCTCTTCTGACTTGAAATCTTCTGTACTCAGCAGTGTGCAGAAAACCCTGGAGAAGGTTACCACTTTTCTGGCCATCCTCTCAAACATGTGAGCTATGGCAGTTTAAGAATTTCTGCAGCCAGGAGAGGATTTGCCTCAAGACTGGTGCTATAAAGCAGACACCTGACAAGAAGAAGCTACCAGGTACAATCTGACTGAGGGACACAGCAGATTTCTCTTGTTTTTGATGGCCACGCATCTTGCACAATGCAAGAAGGAAAACAATTTTTCTACGGAGGCTGCAGAGACCCTCTAAACCCTTATACAAGCAGGACAAAACCCCCTGTGCCACACAGCCCAGCTGTGGGGCTGCAAGGAAGAGTTTCCACTAAACTCTTTAAAATCAGTAGTAGAGCAGTGACCAAGTAATGTCTAATTCTAGAGTTTGAGAGAGAAACGGAAATGAGGCAAGTAAGAGGTGAACATTCAAAATGTAGCATTGCTGGGCCTCTCCTGGTTCAGGGCCTGAAGAGCCACGGGAGAGCAGGAGGCCATGGCAGCTGTCACTCCACATTTACAGCACACACAGAATTGGCACCTCCATGCTTGAAAACTGGTGTGGAACAGTTCTGAATGCTGAATGTGGAACAGGGCTGAATGCACCTGGCTGTGCTTCTTGTCCCTCAGATGTGACTCAAATCTGCTTCACTGGCAGATGTTGGAACCCATCAGCAGAGTCAGTTCGTGCCACTGCAGTCATGGCACCAACGCCAGGGAGGGGAAACAAGACAGAATTTCCATGGATTTAGGAAAGAAAAAGGGATTTCAGTTTGCCACACTTGGAGACTATCTGCTTTCCAAAGCATGTGAGAAGGAACTACAGTAACTGGAAGGCCCATTGCAAGACTCAAATCTAAAAAGAAAAAGGGCAGTTCAGGCTTTCCAGATCACAGTCAAACCAGCCAATACAGGTCTCTACCAAAGCACACAGCTTTTCCTCCATCTGCAAACCAGTGCACAGAGGCCTGGCAGCTGCAAACAGCTGGCTGCAACTGCTCATTGCTCTTAACCAAAGGTCTTCTGGCAGTGGCAGTCAGGAGTAAGGTGGAATCAGCAAATGTCAAAATACTGCCCTGCTCCCTGACTTCCTGCACTGAAGCCTCTGTGGCAGATTCCTGTGGGTGGTTTTTGTGTTAACCTATTGCTAGGAAGAAGTAGCAAACTGGCACTGCTAACTCTGTTCCCAGCCAGCCTGAAGCATCCTGAGGCTTAAGGTGCTTGTGCAGGTACAAACATAGAGAACTTCAGTTTTTATCCCTGACTTGAAAAAAAAACCAAGGAATCACAAAATACCTTACATTCCAGCTTTAAAGGGGGAAAGATACCCTTTCAGACACTCTCTTGGTTTAATGGAAGAAATGCATTCAAACACGATAGGCAAAAAATAAATCTGGAGATTTCTTTTTCATGTTGTGTAGCTCAAACTAATAGAAAGTAAGAAATAGGCATAATTTCTGGTTTTCTACATTTCACCCTTCAAAAACATTCACAGGTGTCAGAAAAATAAATACTCTTATTAAAATGCTTAATTCTGGCTTAGAGGTATGCTACGATCTCCTTTTTTCATGGAAGACAAAATATCTTGGCAGATATTTTTTAACACAAATAGAACTAGCTCAAAATCAGCTCAGCAACTATGTCTGCATCGCATCCAATTTAAGAAGCTTAAGCGCTGACAAAGATTTGCTGAGCATTGTAACAATCGGAAGCCTGAAGGGCATCACTGCATTATACAGGTGTGAAAGGGAAAGAGCCCACAGCAGCGAGAGGGGAGAGACCAGACTTCTCCTGTTCTAGTGGATAAAGTGAGCATTTCCAAATACCGCAGGTTATTGCCAGTCCTTCAAACCTCCGCGCCCGGTCCGGGGGCAGCTTTTACCGGCACAGTCCGCGAGTTTTATTGTTCAACTGCGCCACGACACACCGCGCCCGCAGCGCGGCCTCTGCCGCCACCTGCCGCGCACAGCGGGAACTGCAGCCGCGCCACCACCCCTGCGGGGACACACGGGACCGGGGAACCCCACAGGCACCGCACTGGGCACCAGTGTCACCCTGTCACAGGCACCGAGCCCAGGTACCAGTGTCACCCTGTCACACATCCCAAACCTGGGCACTGGTGTCACAGTGTCACACACCCTGAACCTGGGCACAAGTGTGACAGTGTCACACAGTCTGAACGCAGAAACTGGTGTCACATTTTCACAGACACCAAACCTGAGCACCAGTGTCACCCTGGCACCAAACCCGGGTACCAATGGCACCGTGTGACAGACAAGAAACAGAATTTTTGTTCATAAAAGGCAAGGATCTACAGAGGAGATGGGTTCGATATGAACTGTCTCCTAATAATTATCCCAGGAATCTGTAGACTCAGGAATACAGTGTTAGCCACTCAAAGCAACTCCCTAAAAACAAAAAGTTAAGTCTAAGGGTGTGTTCCTTACAGCGAAATGCAATGAGAGGCTGCATGAGCATATTAGGTTGTAGGTGCTTCTATCTATTGAAGATTACATTGCACACTGACCTCAGGCAGTTCTAATGTGTAAAAGAGCTAATGAGATTGCTCTGACTGCATTCAGACAGTCCAGGGCAGCTAAAATAAATCACTAGGAGGTATAAAATGTAACAGTCTTTTAAAGTAAAAATTCAGGGCCAAGGTAACACAAGAAATTTCTATTTGCAGTAGGAGCTGATGTAGCAATCTCAGTGTACACCTGGACCAGGAGAGCTGGACTGAGAAAACCACAGTTCGTATTTCCAGGTACACCTTCCTTCCCTCAGCCTGTAAGGCAGGAGCACATCGCACTTATCATGAAAGGACAAAAAAAAGCTATATAAACTTAAACACGTGCTTTGTTTTAACTAAGATTTACTCCTAGGTATTAGCTCTGTGGAAGAATCTTGCAAATCCCTCAGAGAGATGGTGAGCAAAAAATGCTCTTGTGTGGCAGTTAACTTGTGACCAAGGAGACAAAGGTAAACCACCTCCTAAACTCATGATAGTTACAAACAGCACTGGTCCACTTGAAGCTGCTACTGACTTTATTTACCAGGACACCTGTGACATTCATCCTCCCTAATTATACATACTTTGGTAGCTTCTCGTGGGTATTTACCAGTAAGTTCCAACAGACTTTGCAATGGAAAAAATGTTTTTGAAAACTTCAAACAATCCCAGCACAATCTAAGCTGAAATGGAACTGGGAGGGCCATCTAATCCAACACGTTGCTTAAAGCAGGTCCATTTAGCTCAGGTTGCTGAAAGCCTGCCCCCTCAAATTTTGACTATCTCCAGACTGCGTGCTTGCACAGCACCACCTCCCTGGCAAGATGCTCCAGTGCTTGCACATTTTCATAATGAAAATGTTTGTTCTTATATTTCATAGGAATTTTGCACATTCCATGTTTGTGTACTATCACTGTGCACCTCTGAGAAATGTCTGAGTACACCCTACCACGATGGAGCTGAAGACAGTAATAATGGTGTAATACTTGTGGCTGATGTGAAAATACACTTACTACCAAGAAAAAGGAAGATACAAAATGTTTTATCTAAGACTGAGTAACTAGATTGTCTGGCACGAAGAGAAAATTCATCAACAGTAAATTTAAACTTAACATTTTCAAAATCTGTTACATGTCCTCTTGCAGCACAAACCTGGCAATGCTTTGGCAGAAAACAAACCAAAGAGAATTATGGGGCACTCCTGTGCCATTCCTCACTCAAATAATGCATTAGGTGGTTATTTCTAAGCAGGTAAACTGATAGACCTACCCCAGAGCACCAAGTAACATCTCAGTTTACATGCCTGGTTTTATTAAGTGCGCCACCTATCCTATCTGATATTTCAGAATACACATGTAAGACTCAAAAAGAGACTTATCAGTGAATCACTGAGTACTCCCCTTTAATGGTCTAGCAACAGAGTAGGACTGACATAGTTTCAGAGAGATCAATGAACATTTTAGCCAGAAGCTTACTCGTGTCTAATGCAGGAGCAATAACTTTGCTCCATTCTATTAGTGCTGCCTGTACAGAATGCCCTGCCCTAAAACTCATCTGCCACTGGGATACAATCCAATGTTTATTTCCATTAGTTTAGCCATTGTTGGTAACAATAAAAATCAGGAGACAGTTGCAAACTAATGATTTACGGGTAGAATAAAACACGGGATGACCTTGGCTGCTTTCCATCCACCAAGAAAATGACTGGTAGTTAAAAATAAATTAAAATTATTGCAAGAGGATAGCATACATTATTTCTCCAATAGGTAATTTTACCAGCTAAATAGCCCTGTCATTAAACTAGCAGCTGTTGTACAAATTATATTCCAAGATAAAAAAAGAAATTACAGCTTCCATAGTTGTTGCAGTGTTAAAAATGATGAAAACCCCAGTCCTACAGGAGCTGACAGAAAAGGAACTCTGGTGTGATAAGGTTGAACACATACTCTTGGCCGGGCTGTGTTAAGCTGAATTACTCTTACGAAAGTTAAGCAGAAAAGATCAGGTAAGTATATCCATTATCACAAATGGAAATTCCTTTACAGGTGATTCCAGAAGAAAAAAGCAATCTCCCCTGACTGGAATTTGTAGTTAATGAAACTTTAGAACTTTGTTTTGCAATTTAAGTTATTCTGATAAAACAAAACCATCAGCAATATACTCTGCATATTTTTCACAGTGACTGCAGTGAGACTTATTTTCCTTTGACCTTTTCCCTTCACGCTCCATTCCTGTTTAACAATCTCTTTTTTGGCCAATGGAGAATAAATAAAAAGCAAACTATTCAAACAGTTGCAGTGGGGTATTACAAAGTGGTGGTCTATGCAAGAAAAATTTATAAAATATATTCTGGTTTTCAGATGTACAGCCAGCCAAAAATCAACATGTGGAAAGAGTTTTCATGTTTGCAAAAGTACATCTCCCGTGTCACTCAGGAATGGAAATGTACTTTATAGTTGTGATACTCCATCACTAGTCAAAAAAACCCACAACTGACAAAAGAAAAATTATTCAAAAAGATGAGGGGAGGTTGTATCTTTCCTGCTTTTAATTTTTAAAACAGAAAGTCTGGTTTTGTCTGCTCAGTGTTAAGCACCAGCTTCAAAGTAGCACAGGACTTCTCAGAGAACTGGCCTATTTTAAACTATTTTAAATCCCAAGCAAAAATTTTAAACTATTTTAAATCCCAGGCAAAATGGGCTAACTATTTTTCCCAATTCCTCTAATGAAATAATTAATATTTTGCTTGAAACTTTCAAGATCATTTCATTTGCAGAATATGCCAGACCCTGAGAATTCTAACCCCAATTGCCTGAGGAGCAGGAAAACAGTAAGAAACTGAACACAGGATCTAGGAAAAGAAAGCACTGGGAAACCTTTCACACGTGAATGTTCTCAGCCCATCTCTAATCATTGAATAGATGCAAATCATCAGCGCCTGCCTCCACTGCTGGGCTGCAGGGAACCACGGTGACTTGCCTGCTCTATCCCTGTGGGCACTGGGGAGGCAACAGGACAGGGCAGCCTCTGCCACCCACCTGCCCTGACAGAGCTGGCACCACACAGACAAGGCAACCTGGAATCCACCCCTCCTGGCTGCTGCTCTGGATCTGGGCACAGCCAGATTACTGCAGGCAAACCTTCCCTCAAGAACACAGACAAGCACACTGAAACACCACGAACAAGCAATCCTGTAAAAAGCTCAGGGAAGATATAAAATGAAAAAGCAAAAACCTGGCAGAATTTTAGACATTAAATACCATTAGGACCCATTTTTCCCATCAGATGCTGTACACAACATTAATGTGAATATTATAATGCTGATGACTTGTTCTTGACTGAATTATGAAGCTAATAATTTACAAATAAAGGATGCAGTACTCGTGTCAATGTCTTATGTTGCTATACTCTGCAGCAAATTAGTACATTTACCTGGTATTATATAGCTGAGACATTTATTTGGCAGCAAGTCAGGCTAGTAAGAGGGATTAGCATGCTGTCATCTTTCTGTAGGCCGTATTTTTCTGTAGCAGATGACACATGATGAAAGCTGCAAGAGAACCTGCTCTGTTTTCTCAGATTTACTTCTCTCTCAGTGCAGTATTTCTTTGTGTTTGATGTACAGGTTGTTGCAAGTGTCAGAGCTCGGATTTAGGGCTAGTCTGGTCAGACATTCAGGAGTACCTGCCTCAGAATGGAGAGTTGCTCCTGAATCCCACCTGGGATAATGAGCCCACCTTTACTCAGACTATGAAACAATAACATCAAAAACTGTTTAGAGATCGAGAGTGTTATCTGGCTGTATAACAAAGTTCCTAAAAACAAATTTTTAAAATTTATGATTGTCAAGAATTTTAGTATGGTCTGACAGATGAAATACTGCACTGGTACTCAAGAAATCACTGACTTGCTTAATAGGTTTGGTCAAAGGATAATATTTCCCTTGTAAAATGGGGTGTATACCATTTACCAGGCAATTTCACAACCATGAAAGAACTCTGAATCACTAAATACCGTTGTGTGAAGGTGTTATGAAGAGGACTACAGTTTTGCCACCAAAGACACTTAGATAGTTGGCACTTAATAATTTTTGGCAGAAGCCAAGTCTAAGGTTTAGAAATTCGTTATGGTGAATATGAGAGACTCAAAACCAGTGTTAAGAAATGACACACTGTCTACAGTTCTTCCTAATGCATCACACAGACAAGGCAACTCACCACCACCACCAGGAGCTCATTGCAGAATCCTAGGCTGAGATCCAGGAGACCTGGACCCAAACCTAAAGAGCCTGTTGGGGACCTAAAAATTGATGGGTTTGTACTTTAAAAGTACCTGCCACAAGCCAGGAGTGGGAGTTGAAGCTAGAAATCCCCAGGATTTATTTGGACTGTATCTCATAGCTACCATTTCAACTGAAACAAGAAGTAAATCACCTGGGAATCATTCTGTTGTGGTCTGATGGTCACCTCAACACTCACCTATTCTGAGCCTCAACATCTATTCCTGGTTTCTGCTTTAAAGCAAGTTAGTCAAGAACTCATTTGCATAAGACAAACGGCAAAAACTCCTGGCTCATTGCCCCCAAAAATGGTTTTACACCTTTTTCATGTAAATATATTCATCTGAGATACTTCAAACTTCACCTTCCCCTACCTCTAGACTGAATCACTGAACATTTGGGGGCCTGGGAAGGGTCTTAAATCTTGACTTGCTTCCAGGAACTAGAAGCTTCTACTGCAACATTTTGAGCTTGCCAAGAGCGTCTGACTTATCTACAGGGAAGCTGCCTTCTGCATTCAAAGCAGGGAAATTCATTAGTTTTTAACTGCACATACTTTTCCTAGGAATACTAGCTGCAGTCTCCAACCTGGCTTTTGCATGTTAGTACTATGTCAGGCTAGCTGTACTCATTCACTAAATTACATACTGGAAACATTCATTTTCTGTGCTCACATTTGTTTTCCTCACCTCAGGAAACACAAGCACAGCAGCAGGGGCAGCTGACTGCTGTTTGACAAATACCACGTTGACAACATCCTGGCTGCAGCCAATGCTTCCTTAGCACTGAGACCTGTCACCCTCCAGCACAAGTCCCAGTGGTACTTCTCAAAGCTCAGTTTGCAGCAAAGTACATGAACTGTTTGATGTGCCTTGACAAGATATGTGTAAATAAAGACATAACTGAACTTTACCCCTTGTTCTTGGCAGATCTGGGTTAGTCTTTCCAGCTGCTCATCTTGAATAACCTTTGCCTTCTCATATTGCTGAATCATCATCTCCATCTCCACTTTCACTGGAAGGACATATGCTGGAAAACACAAATAACACTTAAAGCAACCCAGCTGTGATTTGGTTTTTTATCAGAAAGAAAACCTTTACAGGTCAAAAAACATCACCCCTTTCCCTTGCATCTAGAGAACTGGAGTATTTCTAATAGAAGCAGCACTAGAGTACTTTTCTCAGGGAAGGATTTGTAACACAGAAAATGCAGGGCCTAGCTGTTGTTTGGTCAGACCTCCATCTGCCTGGGTGAACTGAAATGCATGCTGCCTGCTCTTCCCAGATTCCATCCAGCACAGCTCTTCCCCAGTGTTTACCACAGATTTCTTGAATTGCTGGGTAGGACGATTTTCTGTTTAGAGTCAGTCCCATTCCCTCTAAACTTGAGTAGCATGGCTCCCTTAGGAAAAGAACCATTCCAGAACCCTAAGCATTTAATTCCTAGACTTTGTGGTAAGAAATCAGTCCTTAATGGACACAGCAGACTAAGAAATACATTGTGAAGAAACAAAAAAGGCATTTATCTTCTACTGCGTTTCAAGCTACAGCCCAGTTTTCAATGAGTCTTCTGAATGGCTCTGGAAATTTTGCTCCTGTCTTACCTATGGCAAACTCAGACTGATCAGAAAAGCTGGTCAATATACACTGCAATTCTTCAGTTTTCTGAAGCTGCACAAGATCCTGAAATTTTCTTTCATGCTTCAATCAGAGAGCTATGACCATTCCTGAACTCTGAATAGAGTTTCCTGGGCATTTCAATCCAAAATATCAACTCAAGTCTGATTTTTCACACATGAGCAAAATGACCATTCATTTATTTCTTTTCCCTTAGCTGCTTGAAGCTGCTGAGCACATAGTAATCTACACTAAAGTCCTTTCTTCCGGGCCCAGCCACAGACTCTTCCTCTATAAGTTTGACTTGCTAGGGCTTTTTCATCTCCCCTGGTACTTCCCTACACAGGTCTGTGCAAAACACCACCAATATTCACTTCATTTCTGTGATGTACAGCACTGCAGAGAACACCTCCAGTGGGGACTCCCCAGGGTAAGAAAATCCTCCTAGAATCTGACATAACATTTATTTACTGACAAAAACTTAGAAAATAAAGTCCCAAGACAGAGCTGGCTGTTTGGTTATGCGGAGGGTGCAGCAAATATCAGAAAAGCAGACTGGAATCAATTATTTTGCAGAATTGGGAATGACACCTGGTAGCAAAAGACATGAAGCAGGTCAGGGCATTTACTTTACGGGATAGGGGATGGGAAGGTGCCTAACAGGAAAACAAACCAATGAATTATAAAGGTTCCTAAGGAGCGGGAGATAGAGCCATGAT
The DNA here is from genome assembly GCA_013396875.1 of Vireo altiloquus. Lineage (NCBI taxonomy): Eukaryota > Metazoa > Chordata > Aves > Passeriformes > Vireonidae > Vireo > Vireo altiloquus. Next base: position 832,803 of record VZRF01011821.1, read on the forward strand.
CCTGAGACCTACTCGCCTGTATGGAAGTCATAACTCTCTTCTGTTCAGTACTAGCAAAATATAAGAGAAAGGACTGATAGAAACAGTGGCAACAAGCAATCTTTCAGTATTTTTAAAATCTCTTTTTCCCAGTCTGCCAGGTAATGTTTGAAGTCACAAACTGAGTCACCACTCACCATCAATGATCCTCTTCACTCTCCATATCCGCAGTGTGATAATAAGGCTGATAGCATCCCATGGGCTGCTGGGGCCATTAGCCACTGTTGAGGCCACCATTGGTGCCAAGGACAAGATTATGACAGCACCATCAAACACCTAGAGAGAAATCAGTTTTTTCAAACCTTTCCTTAAAACCATAACCCTGCTGTTCCTCTTTGGAATCTTGAAGAACTCCCTTTTTGCCCAAAGAAATGCAATTATGGTACTGATCTGAAAGGGATACGAGAGGTGGCCAAGCCACAGAAAGGCTGCATCCTCTTTAGGAAGCACAACAGAATTCCTCAGTGCTTTTTATGAGGTGAGGAGAGATAAACTGTGGTGGCAGGGCAGGGGGAGAGAAAGGTATTTCGAAATACTGGCCAAAATCCCCAAGGAGAAGTGATAGCCTAAATGTTATTACAGCCAAAGAGTTTTATCATCACTGGTATTTATGACCTGTTACTTGGCATAATGTCATCTAAAAAAAAGATGCAGTCTCTGCCCATAGATCTTACTGTCTAAATGAAGAGATCAAGAAGACAAGCAGAAAGAGATGAAGCAAAGAGACTTGATGGCTCTTGGCCATGCCCTGACTACACAACACGTGTGGGAATGGCTGTGCACCTAGACAAGACTGCCTGCTCTCACTTTTACGGGGCAGTGAGCTTTGCAAGGACTTTGACAACTGGGACCATTCAGAATTATTTATATGACACTGGCTGCATTGGGATTAGATCAGAAAAAGCAACTGTGCAAAGCATTAGACAGAAATGAGTAAATATGTTTCAGAGCAAACTGGCAGCAGTGTTGTGTCTGTCCCACAGCAGGGTAGAAGAGAATGCCATGTTCCCACTCCTACTGAGACCCTCCCCTTCTGCCAAAACCCATTGATTAATGGTTTGCATAAAGAGGCAGGGCATAGATTTTCGAAAGAACGACGTATTCAGAACTGTGCGTAACAATTCAATGTATTAAAAAGAAATATTTCTTACTGTGGCCACTCAGTGGGTAGTAAAAAATATCACTATTCCAAATTACCAAAAAGACTGATCAGAAACTGCTGCATTTAGCCTTAATAAAAAGAAACTGGGAATCAACAATTTAAATTCCATTTTGTTTTTTAGCAAAACAAGTTAAAATCTTTACAACTTTATCATAAAAATGTGCAAGTGTCTAGATTTCTTAAGCTCCAAGAACACTCGGACTGTCTTCTGGTTCTTCCTGCACAGTAGTGGTTTATGAGGCAGCATCAAGAAAGAGCTTTTAATTTTCACCATCTCCAGATTTCTGCTCAGATTGGGATTCTGTATTACTCACAACACACAAATTTCCTTATCTGTGCATACAAGAGTATGCACATTCTACCTAATTTTTAATTTGAGGTAATAATTACAGTGTTTATCAAAACAATTTAACAATAAAAAGGGGGGGTTTGCCAAACTAGTATTTTCTATCAGGAAACTACACACAATTTTTCAACTACTTAAACTAATTTCAACTCAATTATGGCAATGGGGATATAGAACTCAAGTGACAATTTTTACATCTCAGGGTAGCAGTATCATCAGTTAGACCAGCATAGTTCTAACAATAAAAGGCGCATATAGAGCAAGAAGGGGAAAATCTCTCCATTCATAAAATATTTTCAAATATTGCACTCTTCTGAGTCTCTCACAGAAAAAGGGACTGCATCACAGAGCTATGGATAATGCACGTAAGGAGAAGAATGTGTATATTTATCTGCCCTAAAAGATACTGTATTGCATCAGGTTAATAACAAAGCCATCCAAAGCAGTTCTTCATGGTCTTACTGGGGCTGCCTGGAAAACAGTATCAAGAGAGAGCTTACCTCTATTTTGTTTTCAATGTAATCCCATATGCCAAGGACCACAATCCTCAAAACAGTCTAGTAAAATAGATTAGGGGGAAAAAAGATTATGAATGTTATTGCAGTCTTAGATAAACATTTATTCTTTTACCTATTTAGGGAATAATTTTTTGTCTTATTTAAGCATTATACATTTCTTCTAAATAATAATCACGTTCTAGAAATAGCTAAATTTCTATATTAAAAGAGAAGATACTGCTTTCCAACCACTATATTGACTTAGTAAAACCTCCACAAACAAGTTCCAAGTTCAAATGCTCAGTCTTTCCATCTTCTTAAAATTTTGTTTTCAGATTGTGTGATTTAGATTACCAACCCTCTCCACCCCCCTGACCAAAGCCTATGTAAGATCCACTGTGGGGCCCCCTCAGTCAGAACTGGGGAAAATTCTCTTTTCTGGCCACTTTTGATATGCCAGCACTTACTTATTTTCTAAGAGAAGAGGCACTGTCCTGTCCTGATGCCTAAAGGTACTGACATTTCATCAGTCTGAAGAGCAGATGCTCTTAAATGGAGTCTAAGGCAGTTGCTTTACCATAAGAACCCAGAAAGTCACAGTGATCCTTCTGTGATCCTTCTCTATGAAGCAAAACAGCAATAAGTAGCCTCAACAGCTATAAAAGAATAAAGAACACAGAATGAACCAATGGTGAATTCCCTTTAAAAAAATCCAATGGCACCTTCCTAATTTTTAACCTGGCTTTCAGAAGACACAATAGAAGGAAAAAACCCATCATCAGTCACCTTGTGACTGAAATGGAACTCACATGAAAGCCTAACTGGTAGGGATGGTTCCTGCCAACAGCGACAAGGTCAGATTTTGACAGACACGAGGAGTCTACCTGTAGCTGGGAGCCTTGCAAAGACCATCAAAATGCTACTTTCTCCATTAAAGAGCTGCATAATGACTTAGAGCTCAGCAGGCCTACATGTGAGGGGTGACCATGCCCAGAACTGTGCAGAAAAAAGTGACTCTGATGAATACATGTATCTCCTCTTCATTACAAATACAAATATTAAATCCCAAGCAACTCTGAATTTATGCCAAACATACCAGCAGCACCTAATTGCAGAACAACAATGAATTTTTCAGTACTGTTCTTATGCATGACTTTGCCATCCCAAGTGCCTCACTTGGCCTGGGATGACTGCTCCATTCTCTTGGCACTCCAAACCTAGATAACAGCACTTAACCCCTCCTTTGCCGAGGGAGACATTGCTGTGGGGCAGGCGGTGCTTCCAGAGCCCAGCCCCACATCATCAGGGAGCAAGGAAGTGAACCAGCCAACACCTACTCAGAAATGGTGCATGCACAGGCACAGGCCAAGCGTGCCTGAGAAAGCAAGGCACGAGCCAGAAGACAAAATGCAGCACCCTCTTTCCTCTACAAGAAATGATGATACTCTACACATACAGCAGGATTGTACTCCTAAAAATATTGTACTTCCAAGGCACTTTACAAAGGCAGTATGGAAGTAAGGCTCTTTCCATATTAACCTATATGCCCAAGGTTTATTTACTGTGTGGAGGGAGAGGTGCACAGGAGCAGGTGCTCAAGTTCCTAATGACCCCAAACTCACAGCAGGATGGGATGTGGGCATAAGCTGTAAGTATAGGTGCTGTGACCAGCCAAGGCACTCCTGCAGCCTCAGCTCAGCTCCTGAGCTGAATTCTGCGAGGCAAAAGCATCCCAGCATCTCTGCCAGCATCTCCCTCACTCCTCACTGAGGAGCTGCACAAAATGCTAAAGTACAAGTTACTTGTGTGTCCCCAAGCTCAGCTGTATTGGTTACCTGGGGTCCACCACACAGGGCCCACAACAGGCAGCCATGGGGAAACACGTGAGGAAAAGCAGAGCCTTCTGTAAAGCCCAGGGCACCACCTTTCCTACAGCCACCCTGATGAGAGCACAGCTCACTCTCTCTCACTGCCCAATGCTCAGGCAGTATTTACGAAATGCCAGGTCAGTGAGCAACTAACTACAGGATGGCTGAGCACAACATCTTTACAGAAACTGAGGGTGAAAAATCTTTCTTCCGTTGGACAGGTGTGTACAAAGGAATTTTCACTGAAGTGAGGCATATCTGCACAAAGAAAACTGAAACACCGCCTCACAACCCTAAATATAATTTAACGTGGGACCGTTAAGGGAATGTAAAAAAGGATTTTCCTTTCTGTCTTTTTAATTCCTCACTGCAGGATTTAAATCAGACTGTGCTCCCATCATGTTAATGGGTGTGAGCAGTTCCAAGAGCTGGAAGCTCACACAAGTTTTCATTCCACTCTGCTGCTGTGAATCAGCACAAGTCAGCAGTGACTGGAAGTCTACTTGGCAGACATTTAACGCAGGATTGGTGTTGGTGCCCAGTAAAACATGCCCAGATGATCAGCACCTTGGCTCTCAGCTGGAGCAGACACTGCAGGAAGGTGAGCGTAAGCGTGGGATAATGCAGCATCTCATCCCAGAGGTGCATCCTTCAGAACCAGCTGGGCAGAACTGGGGGTAAGCTTAGAAAATATTTGTTCTGTACGGAAGCTCTTCAAGCTGTGCACCAGCACTGTCACTCTTAAAAGAACCCCATCACCACTGAAGGGAGAAGAGCCAGGCAGGGCAGTCTTTCCTTGGCGACCCGAGGGAGTCCCAGCCCGGACACTGAGGTGCCCCTGGGCCAGCACAGCTCCAAATGAGCTCTGGCTGTCCCCACGCTGCCTCTGTGTGTCCACGGCATCAGAGAACATCCACTGCTGCTGCAACAGCTCTCACCCAGACGAGGCTGAAGCAAAGAAATTTGGACTGTACTGGGCACCTCCTTGATTGCTCAGTATAATAAATACTTTGACTGCAGTGAAAGCATTGGTATTTCTTATATATAACATTTTAGTATTTTTTCCAAGGCAATCAAAAACATGTTTCAAATGAATATATATTTATATATTACACTTGATTGTATATTGTATCCATAATGAACTTTAAAAATGAGGAGCTGTAGCAGAATCTGAAAAAACACAGACAGAAATTAATAATCCAGGAAACTTCCTATGCACTGTTCAAGGACCAAAAGGAAAGATGCATATGAATTAAAAGAGAATTGCAACTGTAAAACATTCATCACAGACAAAACAAACGTTAGTCACAACTCTACCATTTATAAGTACAAGAATCTACAAGAAAAAGGGAAAAAACGGAGTAGTACTGCTATTTCCTACTGACACAAAGGCATTTTTCAGCACTGTAGTAAATGCACACACATGGTTTTGCATTACACCACAGGCATTCTGCATTTTTGAACACAGATTTGAAAAAACCATTAAGTATCAGTGTGAGTACTTTCCTGTTAAAGGCCACTGCCAGCTTGGTTTTTTGTACTTGAAAATGAAAGCTTTAATATCTTTTGACTGGAAATCTTCTAATTAGAAAGTCCTTAACACATATTTTTCAGCTGTATCAGAAATAGTTCTTTTTTTCTGCTAAAAGCTAATGTATTACATAAGTCTGTCCAATGCATTAATAAATGACTGAACGGTTCTGTTAACTTCTTTAAGCTGAAGTAAACCCAGATAAAATTTCAAACCATTTCTCAGACAAATCCAATTTCTAAAATGACAGTGTCTCCTGGTGACACACAATTGTTTGCACGACTGTTTGCAGTGAAGTTTAAGATGAGCTGTGTGCTGCTGCAGGTTCTCTCTCTAATTTTGTAGGGAAACTTGGTCAAGTCCTTTGCTGAGCCAGCTGTGTGAATTCCCACAATCTGCACTTGTCAGCTGACTGCACGGTACATTAGGTAATTTTAAGTACTTTTCTGCTTGCACAGTTAATATACAATTTACTACTCAGTGAGTCACTGCGTCAAATCCCTCTGTAGTGTGAAGAAATCACCAGGAGGTAGCACAGGAGGGGAAGCTGGCCCAGAGCAACTCTGCACTTCACGATGGGGTAGGGATTGGGCAGGAGATGGACAGGATGGGGGAGGCTGGAACGGATGTCCTTAGAAAAGCACTTCCTTCCCTCCACTACCACAGAACTAATCTATGTGTTACAGAGCTTCCAGAAAGTCTGTAGATTAAGCTTTTGCCTTTTGGATATATCTCATAAGACCAAATATTTATTGAAAAGTTTCCCAGAACACCTTGTCCCCAATCTGTAATTTATAACCCCTCTCATCTGGGTCACTCCACAGAGGCCTTAGCTCATCCAGTCCTTAGAAGAATCCTCTTTTGCCATCTCCTGGTGTGCCTGCCCCTAGCTACTGCATTAGCTGTCCTAGCACACGCTGCTCCCAGGCCACCAGAGCCAAGGGAACATGCTGCCATGTTTAAACCAACATATCCTTCTGTTTCCAGGGCACAGGTATCCTCCTCACACAGCTTCTCTTCAACCAAGGCTCTGAAATGAAACGTGAAACTACAGACCCCATGTCACCATTACCCAGAACAACCCACCCCCATATCCTGTACTCTGGAACTGCTGGGGCTCCATTAGCACGTGGTCCCACAGAAATCATTCCCTGCCAGAGCTTGGTGCCATGAACAGACAGGAACACACTGTGGTGTTCTCTCTCACTAATACTACCAGGACACCACATATATCCAAATGCACCTCTGCACAAACTCTGCAGTTCTAGTTCTTCTTAAGTTCTCCAAATATTCTCACAATCTTAACTCTTAGAATATGGGGAGAACCAATGAGTTTTCAACTGACAATTCTGTATAGATTTGAAAGGGCTTTTCAGGCATGGGAAATGGCTCACCAGAGACTCCACCACACATGCAGACTGGCCAGGGAACTGGGCTTAACCCTGCATCACAGGTTCTCTCTGGGCATGGTCACACAAGCACTAACACTCATCTCTCGAACACATGGTGTAGGAGGTGCTGCACTGCCACAATCAAGAGATGAAAGCACAGATGAAGCACTGATAGAACACACTCTATGTCAGGTATACTACTGGAAGTGAAATGGGCAGACAGGCATTTCAGGCAGATGTCCAGCTAGATTCCTAGAACTTTACAGGATCATTTTCCATGGTAACTACTTTTTTGTGAAGCCAGAAAGTTGGTTAGTAAAGAAATTTCCCAGTATATTAGTATTTCTTTTATACACACTGGCAAAGAAGACAGCCTAAATTTACCTTTATAAATCATATTAATATATAAAACCTGTATTTTTGTTCCTAGACCCCAGTAACGAATCCATTTAAAAAACAAAACCCACAACCAGCAATGAAGCGCATTTATGCACCATGAGAAAAGTTGTGTGTACATGGAATAAAAGTAAACACACATAAGAGAAAAAACATCTTACAGAAGATTAACAGATTATTGTCTTTCCACTCAGCTCTTTGAAGCTCACAAATAATATAACAAAAGTAACGTAACTGAGTTTTTAACATAAATTATATATTTGTTAAGGGAAAGGCATTATTTACTTAGTCCTGTCATTTGGGATGGTTTTTCCTTTTTAAGAGAACCTTAACAGCAGAATCTCCCTTTGGAGATTTTATTCCTTTCAAGGGTTGCTATTAATAAGCAGAAAAGTGGCAGGTTACTATCAATACTTCCTTTAGACATACAGGATGAGGAAAAAGCTGTGGAATTTTTTCCTTCTGTGAGCCATAGCTAACGAAACAGATTGTTTATCAGCTGGGATCCCACACTTACTCTACTCAATTTGAGAGCTCATTTCTTGGACACAGATGCCAGAAAAAAGCCACAATTTGGTGCTTGCCTGACTTTGAGCACATAAGACTTGGTTCCTCCCAGGGAAACACTCAAGTGCTTCCCTTCAGCTGAGTGCTGGTCTGACTGAAGCACACACAGAGCAATTCAAACAACTAATATCAAGGAACTCCACTCTTGCACACAGTCTCATCAGTCTTAGCGGAAAAGCAGAACTGAACAACAGCCACAGAAACACGTATTTGTGGCGATGTGATAAGACTGTTAAAAGCACACTTCAATCCACTTACCAAAACACTGTGGTTCCCCATCTTCCTTTTCTCAGCCAACTAACACCAAGGCTGAATTTGCCCTCTTGAGAGGGTACAACCCCGGCCTTGCCTTGCTGTTGATACTGGGATTTTCCCCCAGTGTCTCTCTCTTCTCTTCTGTCTTAACATCTGGGTAACATTTTGGTGCACAGACAAATCACAGTGATGTATGTAAACAGACACAAACATATACAATCATCACCACTAGTAAATCCTATTCAAGTACTTGGGAAAAGGTAAACAGAGCTGACGTGCACTCCACTTGAATAAGGATATTTTAATGCTGGAAAGTCACCGACAGTGACAGAGTATAAAATGAACAGAGTGCTGTTAAGGCTTGTGGCTATAACACAAGCCTAGGGAGAGCAGGAAGATGCTGTGAGAGCAGCTACTCAACTTTGTTGGCAGCTTTTCTGGTGGCATTTGCCAGCTGCTGGCATGTTTAGCCCCCTCATTTTAACCAAGCAGAAAGCCAGTGCCTGTTTAACTCCAACACGATACGACTGCAATTACTTGCAATGCTTTGAGCGCACCACCTTTAATCAGTCGTACGCTTCCAAAACATTCAGATTTTGTGCTGAATGTTTTCTGGGTCTTAACAAGTCTTCTACAACTTCCTTTGTTCTTTAAGCTGAGGCCTTTCTGAAGAATTGTGTACCCATATTTACAACTAATGGGAACCAAATTACAGAATAAAAAGTACACATCCAAACTTAGAACATGGTACTTGCTATGTAAACAACCTTTTTTGAATACCAGAAACCTTGAATCCTTGCTTTGAGTTGAAAACCAATGACTGAAGGATTCATCAATCCTCAGTAGTTGCCTGTTATATCCAGGCAAACTAATTAAACCTGCTCATCTCTGGAATATCATCCTGGCGTGAAGTTACAGACTGCAGAATCTCACTGTAACACATGATCTCAACAAATGATCTCAAAGACACCTGACTCATGGTATGAGAATCCCTGAAGGGACCAAAGGAGCAAATAAAATTATGATGGATGCAAAAAAAAAGCCATTTGCAATTTCTGGAGTATTTTGTAACCTCTCGGGAAAAAATTATTATTTGGATGGCAGGAAATTATGCCTTCTTTTTTCCCTCTCGTAAGACACAAGCTGACATGCACTCAACCTGACGTAAGGCCAACCTCGGCAAACCCAGCAGGAAAAGTACACCTGAACTCTCTCCCAGGCTGGTGGTCTCTGAAGCACATCCAGTTGCTCTGTGGAGCCACCTCTGTCTCTGAGTTGCCAAATGAACCCATATCCAAAAATCTACCCTGGTCTGTGCACATCCCATGGCTGTCTTGTGGCCTCATTTTTCTTTCATCTAAATTCAAACCATAAATAAGTGAAGGAAGATACTTTGGAAAACAGAAGTAGATAATGAAGTGGTGATAAGTTTATAATAAATGAGAGCAGCAAGTAGACAAAGTAGTTCCAAATACCTAAAAAAGAGAGGAGAAAAGCCAACACAGATCCAAAATGAGGATGGTGAGCCAGGGAATCTGTTTTGGCTCTGTGAAACACTTCTGCTATTCTTTTCCTGCAAAATACTTCTGAAGCAGTTCATCCACTTTGGAGGGTAACCTGTCCCAGTAGAACTGAAACAACTAATTCCTTCCTTGAGCCAGATGAGTCCTGGCCTCGAGGATGTGCCTGCAGTGCCACGAACAGCCCAACAACAGCTATGCACTCAGGGAGAGACATGGGAGCAAGGCACTGCGGCCAGTGTGAGCAGAGTACTGGTGCTGCAATGAATGAAAACACAACTGGAGACTGCAGCCCCACTGGAAGGAATTGAGGAGCACACTAGAGGCTTTTGCTGTAACCAGTTCCAGAAAGCAAAGGGGATCAGGTGAGCGTGGTTGTGCAGCCATGCTGGTACCTTTAGCTATAAGCTGATCCTGTTGGGAAGCTCAGGATTACAGAGAGCTCCAGGGTGCTAATCCTCACTGAGGAAAGGTTCTGGAGGGGAGAGGAAAGTATTTCTTTAAAGGGGATGGACATCATCTAGCAAGCCTGAGTCTTTGGCTGCAATTAGGACGTGCAATTCACAAAGGAAACACTGTAAAATTTTTTAAATTGTTTAGAGATTATTTTCAGTCACCTTACATGTAACGTACAGCCCACCATCACTGTCAAAGGATGGGGACAGTAATGGGACCTATTTGTGCAACTGCAACACCAGAGGGCTGGGATGCAGAGCAGCCTGAGATTCCTGCCTGCCATCAAACAATCCTTTCAGAAAGCACCCGCTGACAACAACAGCTAAAAAATCCCGTGTGGGAATACAAAATGATATATGTAAATGTATTTCATTAGGAGCACCATGGAAACTACCAATGATATAGTATGTTGAGTATGAATTCAACACAAGTGATCCAAAAAATCATTTGCAGATATCACAGCTCTTTGATTATTGGTTTTTTGTAACCTTCACCTCATAACCACCTAAATTTACTATAGAGTGAAGACTTTAACAAATCTCTCTGGATTATATTTTCTCCTATGGAACCAGAAAAAAAAGTTTTCAAATATTTTAAAAATAAATTTAAGTCCAAGCTGTACTCCAACTTAACAAACATAAAACTTGTTTTTGTGACAAGTAACATATTACAGCCTGAAAAATAGCCATAAAAGCATTTTTGAATATTTCAGCAGCAGTCTCAATGTCTCAATACCAATGACTTCTTTCTAGAACAAAGCTGAAAGCTCAGAAAAGCAGATTATCCCAGTTTGGTCATCTGTTACATCATGATTAGAGCCTTTTCCAATGCATATATTCATACACATTTTGGCAAAGAAGTTCACCATTTGTTTCATTCTCTGACTAGGTCTATATGCAGTAACGTAGAATATGTAAACTGCCTTAATAAATTGTGAGAGGAAATAATTCCATTCTCAAAACAAATCTTTTTATAAAAACTCCTGTGGATCTTTATTCTTGAAAAACATATCTTCATCTTAATCCTATACCTTATACCCAATGACACTGATAACAAAAGGATCAAACTATCCTGTCCAGTGTCAGCAGTGATTCAGAGATGATTATTTCTTTCTGCAGCTTTAAAATTATAATTTGTAAGGCAATATCTCGTCTTCCGTGTTTCCTTACCAATTCTAAGCATCTGACAAACAGTGCTAATCTAAATAACATTTTTTCGTTTGCTAAGTAGAAGCAGCAACAGTATATTTTTGCTTGTTTTTTCCCTTAAAATACACTGTGCTACATTATTTACAGTCAAACTACTGTAAAACTTTTGCTAATTCCAGTGACAACATAAAAATACTTGTATGTGGTGAAAGACTTTGCTTATACATACCTCTGAAAAGAAAACAGAGAGGATGACTAGGCTGATCCAGTGAATTACTCCTGCAAACTGGGAAGCACTTGAAACTGCAATTAACATAATACAACAAAAAGTTATTATAGTAGCAGACTGCAACTTAGGTTTAGTATAATTAGTAGTGCCACAACTTACATATGGTAAAGCTTGCTTTCTTAAATTTTGCAATGGAAGTACCAGAAAGAGGATGGGATGCAATGGGACATGGAACTCCAGCCCTGGCAGCCGCTCACCCTAATTCACCATGTTAGCAGCTCTTCACTGGAGCTTTTACAGGTACTCCTGCTGCTAAGCAATGGCAGACTCACAGCTCAGGTCTTTGATGCTCTGCCACTGCTTCATGTTCTCACCCCATGTGCTGCTTTAGAACAAGATGTGTGACTAATTCCTGTGTACCTAAAAATCCAGAGTTAGGATTCAGTAAGGAAACAGAATGCTCTACTATCCCCACATTATTCCTCGTGTTCAGTCTTTGACAATTCAGCTCAGATGATCACTATTTTTCTGGAACAGCTGCTTAAAAACTAGTGCTCAAAATGGGCTTCAAAATACATTTCATGCTGACAGAAAAATGCAGAAAGTTGACAGGGTCCCCTAACTCAACTGCTAGCAATTCCGACTCCCACATGCTCCCAAGTTTGGATTAAGGGAATGAAGAAAAAACATTCCCTCCTTATTCAGGGTATTTGTAAGTCTATACCATCACCACCGCAGACAGAGCAGAGCAGGCTGTGCAGTCTTGCAGTGCCAGAGAATGACTGTGTAAGGCAAGCAGTGGCTGTGTGCAGAGGAGCAAGGCTGTGGCAGAATTAACTACGTCCCAAAAACATAGAGGGCACACACTAAATGAACCATTTTATTTTTAAATCAGAATCGATTAATATGGGAAGGATAGGAGAGGGATGGAGGAAGAAATCAGGATACAAATAAAACTGAGTATGTGCTGCCACTGGAACTCTCACTGCTGAAGCTCTTTCAGGGCTTGATGAGAGAGCATTTGCTGTGCTGCAGCAAAGGAATTACTTAAAAGTAAAAACAATTGGCAAAATAAAATATAATAAAGTTTCCTAAGGCACTATATTTACTGGGCAGCCTGAAGAACTGGAAACCTTTTAGATTTTCCAGCAGGGGTCGATTGACGTAAAAGGCTCCAGCTGCCCCCTAGCGACTAAAAAAAAGATACAGCAAAAAAAGATAAAAAAGATACAGCAACCACGAAGTTGGGACGAAAATTGATCCTGACATAAGCTGAGTGACCATTACAGAAGCTCGCAGTAGAAGCACTGCTTTCAGTGGATGTTGCTCCCTCCGATTCCCGGCAGATACACACAGCAGGGATGTGCACGTGATGCTCTCGGTTTGGGCAAGTCCTGAACCCCGCGGTACCGAGGCACGGCCGCAGCACAGGCTGCTCCCTTTGCACAGCTTCGGAAGCCCACGAGCGGAGCTTCTCAGCTCCACGCTGCTCGGGAAGGCCTGCTGCCTTCTACACGTGCACCTAATGCAGCTGACTGCAGAAGGAGGGCTCTATTAACATGGTTTCCTGAGTTCCTTTCCCCCAAAACTGCTGAAGATTAGGAATGGATAGCAATTTTTTTTTTTTTCTAATTTTTATTTATTTTAATGACATGCAAGTGAGTTAATACTCATCTATTTCTGCTTTTGGAGAACATCAAAAGGTATTGAGATGTTATTTTGTTATTGCATGTGAGGAGCTTTGAAGACAGACTTAAGAAACCTGATTACAGGACAGAGACCTAAAACAAAAGACTTACTATATGTCCCTTTCTTTCTGGGGTTTCTAACTCTAGTATGATATGCTTTGTGCTAAAATATCCTAAAAGGTCTCTGACCTTTTTTCATGTGTGTGTCCTACAGCTTGCAAATGTGGTGTTCACCTCTGAAACCAATCGTTTCGTGCACAGGAGAAGCACATCGTGCAACCAAAGAGTACACTGAAAGTGGGAGAGAAAAAATACGCTCTAAAAATGTCACAGCCAAAGAAAACATCAGGTTTCTTTTGCTGAATTTTTTTGTTGGTTTGGTTTTCTTTTAATAAAGGGAGGCTTCCTAAGTAATTACACTCTATCACCTGGATTAGCAGTTGTTACTATGGGACAGAATTGGAAGTGATGTGCTGTAAGGTATCCTAATGCACTTCTTGGTTTTATAAAGAATAAGGACCTCTTTAAAACTGTAATTACATTTTTGAGAAACGTAGTTATGGGCTAATGGGTTTTCAAAACCTTAATGTGACACACATCCCTCATAGGGCACAACTGGAATACTTATATCAGGATCATCCAGAGAGCTTTTATCTGATTTAAAACAAGACAGAAGGTATTCAAACTTGGCGAAAGCAAAAAGGCTCACGGCATGATCAGTTAAAATGTAAAGTAGTAACACAAGTGGAATGGGTCCTGAGAAAATCCATCCAGGCAGAGGCCACCTCTGAACAGTGAAGTCACCTGTCGCAACCAAACACCTACAGGTCATGCACAAGGTGTAAGCTGCAGAGCTTTCAACAGTGTCACATGCACCAGACACACCAAGTAAAGTAAAGCTTTCTCTAGAAGGTTCTTCAGAAAATAAATGGTGAGAAAATGGGTGCTTCCAGAGGAAAGTAACCAAAGCTGTTAAAACTCAGAGAAATCAACAGTCTCTACAGGAAGTGAAAATTCTCAATTAAATAAACAGAAAGATGTGACACCTCAATAAATATTGTTGAAAGCTTCTTCCTTGCTCAATTATTAAGGACTTACACCCACAATTAGCATTCCTGACTTTTTTGCAGGTGGCAGACTCATTCAAATCCTGGACTTCCTCATCCAAAAATGGTGAGTGACCAGAGAAATAACAGCTGTAATGGAGAGGCCATGCTCAGAACAGCATGTGCAGTATGGACAGACGAGTGGAAATGGTGAGCAACAGTGTGGAATGACACAAAGTCATTTATTCATCTTACAGAGTTTATGAAATGGCTGCAAATATCAGTGAAGTCCCTTAAAGTCATCTTAATACAATTCCAACACATGAATCTTTACTCCAATATGATCAACTGACAAATTACAACAAAGGACTTCAAAAGAATAAAAATTTGGTTTGTTCAGTTTAAAGCTGCCACAGAAGACACCAGACCATGACTCTTCTGTGCTATGTATTCTTGCATTTATGGGATTGTCTGAACCCCAGCTGCCATTTCAATACATCTGAGATTGCATGGAGATACTAGAGGCTGCTCCTCAACATTTAGGACAGGGGAAAGTGTAGGCGGTGTTTGTGGGCAAGTCAACTTTGTTGTCTATAAAAGAAAAAAGGAAAAAAAGAAAAAAAGGGGTGGAATGGAGGAAAAGAAGGGAAAAAACCCCCCATGAATCAGGAAGCAAAACAGCAGCAATAAAACTTCCACTGTGGAACCTGTGTAGAGTGAATTCAGATAAAGCAAAATTCCATTTAAGCCATTATTTCACTCACAGTGTGTCAGCAAAGTAGAATGAAAATCTGTGTAATTTCAGTGCATTACAAGCTAGAAGGCTGTCATTTAAATTCCTACACACTTGAGCAGAAATAATTCAATAAGAGGTAACTCCAAATACCCTATTTATTTTTGTATGTTCATCACTTTTGTGTATCCACATGTGATGGGTATCAGAGATTAATGATGCACAGATTTTTCTTCTGTGCATATATAATACGTCTGTAAAGGACAGAGCTTTTCAAGTACTAATGACAACACATGTGAATCTCTGCATGTTCACTTTGCTTGTACTCTTCGAAAATTTGTCCTGTACTGAATTTGTTATTTGACCTGGATTTGGTCAGAATAATAAGCAAGAGACTGACTTCACTATACCAGGGCTCCACAAGAACATATTTCTTACCTAGCCTAGTAATCATTTAAATGGTAGGAAAAAACCATCCCCAACATCCTCCCCCTTCAAAAACCTCCCAGCAAGTTAAGCCTTTATTTCATCAAAATGTAAAAAAAATAAATAAATAAATTTTTAAAAAAATCAAAATTTAAAAAAAAAAAAATCCTCCTACTCACACTGGAGAAGCTTTATATCTATTAGGAGTTCCAGAGTCAGAAGAATCACCACCAATACTACACAGGCTACCAGGAAACTGTTGAGACTTGCACTGAGCAAAAATACCTGCCACACAGCTGCTCGTCTCCCACAGCACGGTTTTAGCCAGTTAGATCTAAGGAAATAAAATTAAGGGAAAAACAAGAAAAGAAAAGAAGAAGAAGAAGTGAAAAAGGAAAAGAGCTAAAGAGCAGTGAACTCAAAATGGTAAGTTCTGCTGTTATGGATACACTCAGCAATAATGCGCAAAGGCCTTGCAAAGCTCACTTTCACTGGTTTCTCTACCAAGAAAAACGTAAGGGAAACCTTTGCTCTGGGATCTCCCCAGCTCTGGAGTGGACTGGTGTCCAAGTGCCTTCAATGTACTGAGCCATGCAGCCCTAATTATCATACACACATTTCTACTTTCTTCCTATCTCACTGGTGTTTGTGTGCTCTTATTTGGACATACATGCTGCATTCAATTTATCAGTGAGTACCGAGGACTCTGCTATTTAGAAGTTAATGACTTCTTTTAAAGGATTTCTCTGCTACTGAATTTTCCGGTCATGCACATTTATCCCTGCTCTACTATGAGACAGATCTGACAAGGGCTGCCAAATTTGGGTTGCAACAATCAGTCCATGACATAATGGAAAAGAACAACAGGAATCTGGAAAACACCAAAGAATAAGTTCAGTGACTCCACAGCCACACTTTATAGTAGCAAAGGTACGCAACGTGTCAAGCCTCTGGCCAAGGCTCTCTTGCCTGGCTATTTGTCCAACTCTCATCAATCTCTTTGTGGATCAGGCCAAGAATTACCTTGCCAGAGTTTGGGGGGACAGCATGCACCGGGGACCGCTCCCAAACCTAGTTTGGATGAGGTCACCCCTTTTCAGAGGAAAAATAAGGTTTAGGCAGGATGCAGGAAGCTGTGAGGAGGCCGAGTTCTGAGGACCAGAACTCAGGAGGGAAGTTGATGAAGCAGTAAACGTTGCACTAGTGTTGTGCTAATACAGATACACACAAGAGGGTTACTAAAAAAATTTTTTGTCTTTTAGGAGTATTGGTAATAGGAGTAACAGTAGCAGGGACTTCAGAAGCACGAAGTCCATCCTGATACTGTTTATCTCCTAACTCCTCCCCCTCAGTGCCACTTTGATGCAGTATCACATCATTTCTCATCACAGTGTTCTGCAATGTTCCTGTACTGGCTCACCTCAGAAAGTTCGGATGGGATGGTTGCCTGACACTTCAGATTTTCAAAGCACTGTAAATACACATTAGGTAATGAAAAGCTGACATGATTTATTAACCAGGGTTTAAAAAGCTGCAAGTGTGCAGTCTGAGTAAAATATCAGTACACAGAAATCAGTGGTGTACAAGAAGATACGATGATACCGATCAATTCCTAATAAACAGCTCTAGACTCAATAATTCACATTATAATCAAACACTTGGAAAAACATCACAAAATGTTCTGACATACTCACAAATGAGGGAGAAAGCAATGCCAAGCAGTGCTCAGAGACTCGACACTTTCAAGCAGCTTCTCAGAATTAAGCATATCAACAACACTTGTAGTCAGATTGCCTGATTGCCTGACTATAAGAGACCTCCTCAATTGACTCTCAAAGCTTCAGAGAAGATTTGACAAGTGTTACTATCAAGAACTTGCCCTTAGATTAAACTTTGTTACGGCCCCAGCCTGAATACAGAATGCACTAGATTTTAAATAGGTTGTGTTAAGGCAAAAAAAAGGCAGTGGGATAGAGCCTTTTTGCCAGCTTGATCATTTAATGGATTTTACTTTACATCATCTCAAAACGGGATAACTTGTTTTTAATGCAACTACAGTTTTGGGCTTAGGATAGGGGTTTTTTAGATATTTCTAAAAACAATTAGGGGGGAAGGTTCTGTTTAAACATAACAGGCTTTAGTCCTGCTCTCTGTTTATACTTTTTCCTATTCACAGAATCATCAGCAGAGGGCCCAAGTACCTGCCTTTAAAAGCTCTGCATAGTTAAGATTTTCAAATATACCGAACGTACCAGTAAGAATAAACCAACTGTAATACTTGGCATACCATGCACATAACCATGATAATTGTTACTCAAGCTATTAATTACTTATAGAGTCCTAAATAACATGGAGTTATTCTGTCTGTTCAGTAGTATTATTCCATATTAATAATGCCAATTCTAAAAAGCTTCTGAATGAAACTATCAGTTTATAACTGAGAAAGCAATCAGCTTAAGAGGTCAAGTGCAGCTCACCTGCATATTTCCACCTATATCACACTCATACAAAGTCATATATAAAAAAGTCACACTCATATATATAAGTGATTTCAAAGACATAAATGTATTTGAAATTTAAGCACTGAAGAACCACCTTCAGTGCTGTGGCCTAACTTGCTACACCCAGGTGAGTTAGTCGAACATTTCGCCTGTGGATGGAAAGTGAGCAGCACTTGCACATCACTGTTTACAGGCTGACGTGCTAACCAGCCTAATACACAAATCTCACCTCTTTAACCCTGGAAACTGTTTTAGCAGAGTAGTCTCTCTCTCCCTCCCTCTCTTCCCTCTGATGTGCAATGGCTCATCCACGCAACAGATGAGAAATATGGATTTGGAGAAAAACAAACCCCTACCAGAATTAGTGGGGGTTTAAACTTACCTTCCAAATTCTGGCCATTTCACCTGTGACACTGCAAAGCTACACTTAAAATTTTAAGCTCAGATTAGAAAGTCAGCTACACAGAATTTTAAAAAAGTCCAACAAACCAAAATATAACTTACATGGCTCATAAATTTATGAAGTGATTTCATACTAACCATAGACAAGCGAAAGACCTTTTCTCCTCACTTCAGACAAAAAATCCCAAACCAAACAAAAAACCAAATCACCAAAACCCCATAAACTAGTATAAAAGTCCCCTATTTTGTTCAGAGAATTGGGTGTCCTGACTGTTTGCTTGAACTCACAGACAAGTTTGACTTGAGAAAACTTTCCTGCATGACTTCAAACAGGTTCATCAGGTATTTCAGCTACTTTGACTCTATAACAGAAATATAATTTACCTTTTTTAGCAATGCATGGATGAAGTAAATAAATGTACCAGTACAAGAATCTTTTAGTTGTTGGTGACATTGGGCTATAAAGTTTTGTTCTGAGACATTAAAATATATTTAGTGGAATTTTACCGGGGTAATTCTTTTTAAAGATACTTTCACACATGGTTTTGTGCAAAACCAATCTGTCATCATCCTGTTAGCCTTACTAATAAACAGCTTGGAAAAAAAAGAACATAAGGGAAAACTGGGAAAGGTTGAACATATTTATCTGGTAAGGAACCACTACAAACAGTTTTTTCAAGCTGTTAACAGCTGTCACTGTTTCTATTTTCTAGTCTTGTAAACAAATACCCCAAAATCTGCATTATACCTTATCCTGTCTTTTTTTTCTTTCTTTTGGCTAAACAGCAAGTGTTTGCACCTCACAAGATGGTTATGATCAGAAAACAGAAGGATGGATGAGATCCAAATTGCTATCTGAAGGAGCAAAAAGGCCATGGTCAGGAAGTGACAGGAGCACAGGCTAAATAACAGTACAAAATCTGGCTGAGACAACACAGACAGCAGAGCCTCACAGCAGGCTGCAGGGAGCAGCTGGAGGCCTTGAGCAGCTAACTCCAGGGAACACACAGAGCTTTGCACCTCTTTCCTGGACTTCTACAAGCTTGGTTTAACTAAAGAGCTTTAACTGTTGAGAACACTCTCATCTTTCTCCCCCTAAAACCTGTACTATTTCAAACCCCATGGCATTTCTTGGAAGTCTCCTGCAAAACTCTGCTGCTCAAATGGCAAGAGATATTCCCCCTTTTTTCTCCCTAAACTCACCCATGGCCAGTTTATACACACTCATTCTTGTGCCAGTATTATTCTTTAGCTTGATTAGGTCTTTTCCCTAGCTGGCATTTTGTCCATGATGCATTATACACAGTAATAGCAGCCACTTGTAATTTAATTAAAGCCCATGCTTTTTGTAGAACAGACACTCAGTTTCTGTAACTACCCTAGCAGCCTCTTCTGCATGTGAATACAGACAACTGGAGCAGTAGATAATATTTTGGAATAGGCTTAATTAATTACATGAATGCTTCCCAGCTCTATTTGAAGTACTTGAAGCTTTCTAGGATCATTTGTGCTTTCTTAATAGGTGTATAGCACACCATTTGCTCACAGACATCCTTGAATTACCCGACCTTCTACTCCTCTCACTAGAAAATTGCTTATTAGGTTTTTCCTTTTTATGTTAAGACCTTTAGTGAAATATTACCATCAGTCTCAAAAATTCCTTTTAAGACACATAAGACTAGCCATACTAGAACATACTGAACAGGGGCTTGGCAACCTGTCTCCAACAGTGGCCATGAGGAGATCTCTCAAGATGACTAAGAACATAGCAAACATATAAATCCTTCCCCTTAACATTCTCACAGCATGTAACTCTTTCCCATTTGGTCACTTCCTGAGACAGATGTGTTTTCTCAGATTGTACTGAGTAACCTTCAATGAATTTCGCTTCCACAAACCCATGCAACCTCCCGCTGGGAGGGATAAGCTACTCTCAGCCACACATCCTTCAGAAAGTAGCTTCAGGCATCTACTGCCCTCTGTGCCAAGAGCAAACTCGTTTTGTTTCTGTGGAACTGGGCCTTAATCTATTAATGTACCTTAGAGACTGTATTGGGAGGGGGTGTGTGGGTGTCGAACCTATTTTAACCTCTCTGTGTCACAGACTTTGTAATACCAATCAAATCTCAGTCAGCCTTCTCTTTCCCAGACTGCAGAGTCCCATTTTACACAGTAATCTCCAATGGAAGTTGTACCCCACCTTTGATCACCATTTTCCTTTGATTCTTTTCCAGTTCTTTTATATCTACCACATCCTTTTTGACAGGGACCAGAACTGTACTCGTGTTCAAGACATGGGCAAAGCCTGGATATACAGAGAGGCACAACAGCAGTCTCTCTTTTTATTCTCTGTTCCTTTCCCTAAGCAATTCTAAGATCAGATTTGCTTTTAGACTGCTGCTCAGCATTTAGCTGATTTTTTTTACAGATTTGCCTTCCAGATAAGTATTTCTTTTTTCCACATTTCCCTTTTGTCCTACTGCTTACCCATATTTCAATTTTTGCCCCAAGCCCTATCTTCCTCAACTTAGACAATTAATTCCAGCATCAAGCCAGACAAATTAGACCCATGTCATTTCTAGTCTCTACTAAAGAGCTTTGCAAACAGTGATTTGTGGGCTACAATTGCTACATTTCTACCCACAAAAACTACCTGGGAAAAGCAAGTTCTGTTGGAAAAATACAGAAATATCTCCAAACCAAAAAAGTCGTAAGATCGCTGAGCTAGAAAATTAATTCTTTGTCTTACTTATAGTACTGCTCTCTCTACCAATTGATAAAAGACATGTGAGCTCACTCAAAGCACTTAGGTACTGGGATAAACACAGTAATGAGCTATTCTGGAAAACAAAATTTACAAAACAAAACATTTAAAAGGCTGTGTACAGAAACAGAAATTTCTAAATCACTGAACACCCCTGTAACATAGCCCAAAATTTCATGTTTTCTCTGCTGAAGAGCCAGATAACTCACAGGTTCTGTTGAGCTGAATGCTCCTTTTCTGCTGCAGTGCAGGTCTGTTTTGGACCACAGCACTGAGAGTAGCAGTGATATAGTACTGCACAAAGAACACATCAGCACTACAGTCTCATTCACTGCATCCTCGTGTTAGGATTTTGCACCACCTTTCTGGATTCAGACTATGACTGGCAGCTAAAACTAAATTACAAGTCACTCTTGTAAATGCAAGGAGATTGCTCGCTGCATGAAATAGTTGTGCCCTCCAAAACCTTTGCACTTTATCTTGGGCTTGGACCTCATTATTCACCATGCATCCAGGACCTGCATGAGGTGAACAAAACTTTTCAGAAAAGGGGCTATTTTTAATTATGCCACCAGATAAAGACAAGAAAAGCAGAAAATAAAGAGGAAATGTGAGCACTTGATCTAGTCAAGTTCTTTTAGATAAAGCACCTTTAAGCTTTGTAGAGAGCACAAGTAAAACACCTCAAAAAGGTATTTTTTTGAGAACCAAAACAACGGCATCTACTACTTGGCACAATTACAGAAGACAGACTGAAGGAACAGACATCTTTTTATTCCGGGATATGTGAATACGTTCACCAGTAAGGTCTTGTAATCAGTTTAAAACGTGAGCTCACAACTCTCTGTTAATTTTTGCACTTCTGTCAATCTCTGTTCAGTTTTGGTTTCCCTTCCTTTCTCTCTCTCCTTATGGTTTTCCTTTTTTCAGATATTCCCACTATTTAAGACACTTTCTAGCTGTGACCAAACAAATCTAAGGCTATGAACAGACAATCATAAATTCTTAAATTACAACAGCGTGACTATTTACAGCTAATGTCAAATGAGTCACATTAACTGTGTGAACTCACAGACTTCGGAGCTTTTGATGTAAAACACAGTATTTGAAAGCACGTTCAGGTTTCAAATGTATAGCATTAAAACTCAAGAGCTGCAATTTAAAACAAATATAACGAATCCTTTAAAAGTTGGTGTATATCTCTCCCCCTTGTTTCTCAACCCCCAATAAACACAGATCTTTACCAAGAGAGAGGCTCATTGTCTATCTGTACACACACAAATATATTGTGTGTAGTATAACTTACCTGTAAATTTTTTTTATAATTTATTGTGATTGATACCTCCAAACTCGAACTTACAGAAAATACAGGAAGGAGAGCTTTTCTCTATCCATGTATTACTTTCTGCATGTTGTTAATTTTTCTGCTATTCTCCATCACTTTTATTGGACTTGACACAAAAAAAACAGCAGTAGAGAGAAATTATTTTTTTAAAAACAGAAAACTTGATTGGAAAAAAAAAGAAATTAAGAGTGGCATTTAAAGCAATGTTAACATTTAAAAATCATTTCACCTTTCTGGGTGATTAGTCTACTTAAAGAAATACTGGCATATTCTTTTCATGCAAACTCAGTTCAATGCAGTCACCGCCTGTCCAGTAAATTCAGGACAACACATTTTGAATTTTGTTTGAGGGTTTCAGGTAGAGCAGAATGGTTTTTCTTGCCTGATTACCCTTTCACTACTTACAGGTGTACATCAGGGACAGGCTTAATGTGCCTCTAATCTGAAGTCCTTTGTTGCTTAGCACAGTGATCAGCATTGTTACCTAAATTTCTGACAAAACCAGCTCAAACTGTCCACAAAATTCCTTAAACAACACCAACAGACAGGAACTGACTGCCATGAGAATTTGATATGAAAAAGCAAAGACTTATCAAACCGCAGAAAGTAAGACTTTTATTCCAGTATTAAAGACATAGGAATGTCAGCTTACAGACGGTCTGTCTAACAAGTTAAAGACAGACCATAATTTCCTTTTCTCTTGTCTTGTTGGAGGGTATCTAGCGTGATGCCATCTCACAGTTTCCAGGCACACAAAGAGGATTATGACCCACCTACTCCTGATTTCCTATTAATATTGGCTTTTTTAAGAGAAACATTCCCTCAGATGAAACAAAAAGCTTCCCTAGGTAGCAATCAGGTCAAATTTGTGCTTGGGCCCTGAACACCTTGCAGCCTTTAAGAAGGAAAGGCAGAGGAGAACCTTGTGTGCACCTTGAGGTACACACAACTAAAATGCTAAATCAGAAGGCTCCTTCCTTGCCCTCTCGTTCACCTCTAGTCTGGTGTCTCTCTTGCTGCTCCACGGAAGGAAATGAACACTCACTGGTGAATGCCCAGAGTAACCAGAACTAGCGACCGCGGACAATTAGGCTGTCCAACAAGGCTGTGGATAGAAGGAGCTTGTAACAACCACCCAGTCTTGTCCAAGCACAAGGATGTGCCAGAGCCTTGCAATTAGAACGACTACAGCTTGGCTAGATCAGTTGCAGATCTAGAACAGAGCCACACAGAATCCATGCAGGTCCATGCAGGCTGGCACCCTCCCTGACATTCTCTGGGAAACACATACATAAAGTAACACATGGAGTCTGCAGACTTTCAGGGAAAGGAATCTTTTATATTCTCTGGCATTAGCAGTATCTTCTGGTATCTCCACCTGCACTCTGTACAACAGCACTGGGGTAATAGAGCCTCAGTTACAAAGATGGATGCTGGCAGAAACTACAGGGATTTTGACATTTTCTGCCACCTCCTGTGCCACCCTCCCCACATCCCCCTCTTTGCACATAAAGGAGATGTGGCTGTCAGTTCCTGTACCAAACTGATCTGACCCACCCTATCTCCTTCTCACTCGGTTTGAAGCCAGCCACAACTACCAAGGCCATGGGAAAGAAACTACACCAACATTCATAAAACCAGACATACTCCCAACCAAACCAGGAGGTGGCACAGGAATAGTATTTTACTTCTGCTGCTGGGCTTCTGAAGCCCAGCTCTGCTCCTAAATTTCTCATGGCATCAGTTGTCATGAATGCTTCTGAAAGAAAGAAGACACCATTCCCACACGGCAGCTGAACATACTCAGCCAAAATGCATTGGGATGCCCGAACTTAAGCTCTGAACATTCTTCAGAGAACGTACTCTACAGCTGGGAGGTCTGGATGGCACCTGTTTATTTCCATTGAGACTGACAAAGCCACAAAAGAAGGCTGTGTGAAGGAAGAGATCTCTGCTGAGGAAAGAACAACAAGCCTATTTCCATGCTTAAGACTGCAAAGCTGCTCAAATGGTTACAGTCAGAAATCTGTGCCCTTTGGCACAGTGAAGAACTGAGTTTCAGATCATAAAAATCTATAAAAATGCATATTTGAACTAAACTGGTATTGACTCAGCACCAAAATAGCCTGAGGGTTACACCTGCATACTCAAATTAATTTTCAAGTGCCTCTTCTGCTATGCAGGGTATTTTATAGTTACAGTTGTACCGTACTTATATAACCCACTTGAAACGTATTTCCCTTTGTTTGGAGTAACAACTTTTTGGAGAAGTCTCATAAAGTCCAATTTTGAAAGAAATTAAAGGCAAGAGCCTTCCCCACGTCTCGCTTCCTACCTACCACACAGAACACCTGCTAAGCTGAGATCAAGCAGGTCCCTGCTGATTACAGAGCATAGGCTGAAATGCACTGAGCTGTTAATAAATGAAGGCTTATATAAAGTATTTTAAAGTCTTCAGCAGTGAGTATTATATACAGCTTACTGGGAAGTGCTCTCACTGGACCTTACTGACAGTGGAGTATGGGTTCAGCGTGACACACAGGGAACAGCAGTCACAGCACCAGGGAGGGCAGGCACCATTGCTCACCTCATCTCTGTCCCAAGGGATGTTAAATATAGTGTTATCATTCCTAACAAATGCATCTTCTTGAAGACATCCTGCAACTGTACCTCTATTCCCCTCCTTCCCACACATACCAGCCGTCTACCCCAGAACTTTGTTGCCCTCACTATTCTCTGCTGCAATCCAAGCTTTTTACTTCTTGTCCTAAACATCACGGAGATCAATAACAGGCTGTTCCCTTCCTCACTGAAGTCTCTTAGAAGCTCCCCTCAAAGTCTCTTCTTCATTTGAAGCACAGTTATTTCAATCAGTACTCCACGGCAGGTTTTCTGAGTCTCTAATCATTCTCACTGCCTTCCTCTGGATTCTCTCCAGTTGACCCAAATCTTTCATAAAGAATTTAGTACAGCAGTGCACCTACAGCCACTTCAAGCCTGCATAAGGCATAAGGATGACTTCTAATGTCCTGTAGGACAACAATGCTACATAATCTGACATTGGGCTATGTTTGGGCAAATGCTGGAACCACCGTTCTACAAAAACAGGAGCAGTATTTATATACTGTGTACATTATCAAAGACAACATTCTCACATAAGCAAACGACACAATTCAAATCACTGGGTGACATGTACCTTATGTGTCCTGCAATCAGCAGTACCAGATATTATCTCTCAGTCAGGAGATGTACAGCTATGTACAAGAATCACGACACTCAACTCTTGTCATCCTGAAACACCTTTCTCAAGGAGCTTTCACCAGACAATTCTGCTTATCTGACAGGCTAGATGTTTCATCTAACTTTTCCTGAGATAAAGCTTCCAGACTGTGGTCAAACAGTAGCTATGAACCACTTAAAATGATAAACAGCCCTAAAGCAGACCAGATTAGTGATATTAGAAAAGGTCACTTCCATCTTGTGATGATGATTTTACAGAGAGTTTGAAGACAACTGGCTGCACTTCTCCGGCTTAAGTTTTCCTGTTTTACAGGCCATGAAATTCCTGTAACCTAAAACTACACGACAAAAATCTGTCCTTTGTACTTACCCTTCTCTTTGGTACTCCTCATCCAAATTTGACAAAAGCTGGGACCCAGCCACTGACAGATCAAGTGCAGCTAAAGGTAGATCTCGATAAGCAAAATTAACAAGCTGCACAGGAGCAATGCTTTTGGTCTCTTCTTCGACTTGTTGGGAAATGACCTCAACTTCCGAAACACCGCCTTCAATTGTAGGCCTGAAAATGTAATAAACACACGTATTCACATAAAATATAAATGAGCAAGCAAGTAAAAGTTAGAGACAAGAACTTCATAGAATCCTAGAGCCCACAACTTAAAAGGCCCCTGCAGGGTCACTGAGAGAGGTGTTGTCATTAAAGAGATCAAATCTCTCCAAACTTTAGTAGATCTCACTGTGATCAACAGAAACCTCACAAAGGAGAACATTTCACTCTGCTGAATCTGCTTCAAAAGTACTAAATATAAATGGCTGTGTTATAAACAAACAAATACAGAAAAAAATCACGAATCCAAAAGGAAAATATTTGTGCAAAAGAAAAAGAAGGCATGAAACTATGCCAACTAAAGACTCACTGCTTTGCAAGTTAGATCAGTGAGCAATGAACAGCTAGACTTATTAATTATACACAAATCAACTGTTAATTAATAAAGGCAGTTTGACCCCTCTTCCACTGTAGATTTGAATACTGATTCAAATAGTTTTGATGGACGGCAGCTTTATTACACTCACCTAAAAAGGATCATTCTGTTACAAGTTATTTCAAAATAGTTCTGAAAGGGAACAATGATTCAGAAGAATTATGGCCTCCTCCATAAAGATTATCTTAACTAACTTTATGTACAGCTTCTAAATCTGATCATGTATTCTTACAGCAGCCCACCAACACTAATGGAAACTCCAGGCAGGTAAAAACAGTCTGACAATGTGTATGTCTCCCACATTTAGAACAAGATACTACTTCTGTAGGAACTTTATCCACTACCATTACTCAGAGCATGCACAGCATGACTTGGCTCTCAAGGGCTGATCTTTGCAGCACCCAGCAAAGCTGCTTGTCCTCTTTGATTCCAAGTAGGTGCAAGCACAAACTCCTCCAGCTTTCTTCCAGGGGGAGCCTTGGTAACTTTGGAAGAAATCTCAGGCTACTGTCAGAGGTTTTCAACAGTAGATGTTTTCCATAGGGATATAGTTAAAAATTTCTTAGCACCCTGTGGTATTTGACTGCAAAAATTGAGTTGGTGATTTTATTTTAGAGAAGCTTATTAAAATCTTCCAGCAATTTAAGAAACCTGATTAGTAGCTCCTTTTTTTTCCCCAGAAAATACGAGAATACTTTAGAAGACCTCTTAACTAGTACATCTTGTATAAGGATATCATTTAAGGATGTGGGTGAAGGAACTAAAATTCTATGCTGAAAGTTTCCACTGGTCAAAGTCTCACCATTAGACTAATTCTTTCAGATGGAAGACATTACTCTTGAATTAAAAGGAGCTAACTGCTGCCAGAATTACCCAAGAAAGTAAAATGCTGCTATATGTAGAGTATTTGGCAGGCAAAGACTGCAGCTGTGTCATACTGTGGCAGAAAAAGGAGGTAAAAGGAAGTACTATTTGAAAAACATAAAAGCTTTTATTTTATTCATGTGTAACTAATAATGGAAAGTAATGAGATTCTTTAATTTCCAACAGAACCATATTCCTCTGTAAACAATCTGAAATCAGAAACCCAGAGGTAAAAGCTAATTTTAGCAAGAATTTTCTTTGATTTTCACCTTTAGTGCCATCCTGTGGACATTTACCTTTGTAAGTCCAAGTTGGTTCAGTTTTGCATGAAAGACCACACAATGATCAAATTTCCGGTATCATAAAGGTAAAAGGAAATTGGCTGGTGCAACCTTCTCTCTCCAAACAGTATTGAGTTTCTGTGCTCTTAGACTAAATGACAGATATATTCTGATTTGATTGAAAAGAAAAACAGGCTAGTGTTGGCAGACAGCTTTGGCGGCAGGAAAAAGATAAACAGATCTAAAAATAACATAACATACTAGTTTTCAGCCACTACTGGTAGTAACACATCAGACATGTTTACAGCATCATTCATGTATTTTCTGTTAATTCACACTCTTTAGACAAATATAAAACCTTCCTGAAGTCACAACAACATTCTTCTCCAGGTAGTAGCCTGCTGCCTTTCATTTAAAGCAAGTTGTATCACATGGTACTTACTGAGGATTGGTCATGTTGGAGGATGCAACCGAATCAGCAGAGGTTCCAATATTTAATACTTCCAGCTGCTTGCATCAAAACTCTAGCCTTGCAAGGTTAGGACTCTGTGAGAAGCAAAACAAAGTTATCTAAAACACTGCTGAAAGAAATTCAACTGACTACTGACTACACTGGAACTACACTGACGTCTGTTGACACATTGCAAATGTGTCTAATACTTTAATTCCCCCATGATTCTCTTCCAAAGTGTTTTTATTCCAGGTTAATTCCTTCATATTATGGAAGCTGTACAGTTACAGTGCATTTACCTTTACACACAGACACATACATACTTCCACAAGAACGTAGGTCTTGCTTTAAACCACTAGATTGTTGAGAAAGATAACCAAGATCAGAGGGGGAAGCAGAATTTCAGAGACAGCTCATGGCTTCAGGAGCATAAATTCTATTGGAAGACCATTTTTTACAAGTTTTGATACTTTCTAGGTGTGAGTACGAACATTGTCAGTGAAGTTCGGGGCTTTGTTCTCCTTTTTCCAGTTTGAACTGTTCCTGACTCCCTTTGCTACCTTAGGAAGTCTCTTCCAGAAATTAATTCATGTTGTCAAACATTCTAGATGGGCTGTTATCAGGATAGTATTTTGATCAACAAAACCCAGTAACGCATTTGAAAAAGGCAAAATCTCCACTTGTGCTGTACCTGGAGCAATGCATGGCCACCAAAGAAAAAGAGGACAAGCCTGTGAGAATGAAACCTACTGATACACAGGTTTGGATAGCAGGAAAAATGAGGAATACCACACAACAAACAAAAATCATGAGACCTTGTAAAGCCATTGTGAAGATTATATGCTATATAATTTTTTAAAGTAACATCAAAACAGACTCTCATTTTGATTAAACAGAAATAAACACTGGCAAATTAGAATTACTTACAATACCACCACTGATCATGAAAAATGCTCTTATACTAAATTTTGCCCTAGAGTCACTTACAGGTTGAATTGTTAGTCAAGTATTTAGAGTGGAGACATACAAATGTAGCTACATTAAGATCCTTAACAATCACTTGATACAAAAAAAATAAAATTGAACTTACATCTTTTGTAGAGCCATTTCCAAGGCTTTATTTCATGTTTTGTTATTTTACAAAAACGTAAAACGTAGCCAATGCATTTTCACATTTTCCAGCTAATGTGCCTGGGTATGCAAGAAGAAAAGTTCTACACTGTGATCACCCTCCTCAGGTAGGTAAGTCAGCCAAAAGCAATTTAATTATTCATATGGACAACTTTAAAACAAAAGACTACACATAATTTAGAAAGACACACACTCTCCGTTTGTTACAGCCTTGTAATACTTCTAAAGATAGAGTAAGAAGTAAATGTAAGAAGCAGAAACTTTGATACCCATGCAAGTATCAATGGGAGTTTATTCCCCAGCCTTTGTACTCCTTCAATTATTTTATTTACTATATCCCTAAGACAGCAAAATACTTAAACATTTGCCTAAAATTATGAATATTTAAATCAAACAGGCTTTCTGATAGCAATTGTTACACCTACCAGCACAACAAAACTAAAATATAAGACTCAGGCTTGTTTTGCAGCGTTAGCTCCCTAATATCCCACTTTGACTTGACATTTTTACAACACAAAACAACCCCAAACAATTTTGAATGAAAAATTTTACCCAAACCAGTTGTTTTAATCATGCTCAGCATGAGAAAATGGTCAAGAATGAGGTACTGTGCATCTATCTTGTGAGACTGAGAAAACTGAGAATCCTGCTCTGTGTTTGCGGGTCTGGAGAATAAAAAGTACAGGGGGATACAGCTAATTTAGGAAATAGGAATGAGACTGATGGGAACTGGCATCAGAAGACAGACAGGCAAACGTACATATAGAAGCTTCTTAACCTAGCAAAAACCTCACCATTTATTCAGGAGAAAGGCACAGTGCTGGCAACCCCAATCTCCCTCCCAAAGGCGACTTAGAAAACAAAACAGTAACAAAAACTCTACATCTAGGTTTTAAGAAATCTAATTTTTTGGTTAATCCTAAGACTGAGGGAACAGGCCAGGACACAAACAGTAAATATTTGTCCCTCCAGAACAGAGTCTCTTTTTTTCCCCAAGCTGGAAGCACGTTTGCAATCATACAGAATTGTGTTTTACAACACAGCCGGGGCTCTGAACTGGATGTGACCGGTGGCAGCAGCAATAAGCCAGGTCACAGCTCCCTCCTACCGGAGCTGGCAGCTCTACAGGTAAAGTTTGCTCACCCCAGGCCTGAAGGAGCCGCTGGCAGGAGGGCAGCAGCTCTTCCGACAGCGCTGCCGGCTCCACAGGGAGCAGAGTCCAGTTCGCCGCAGCTGCAGCGATCGCTACCATGACACAAGGAGCTCACCGGGCTGAGACGAGCAACACCGAGACACCTGGAAGGAGAGACAGGGACTCAACTCTCCGAAGACTCAGTGCAACCTTCCTGAAAGAAGACGTGGCAAAACGTGAGTAATCTCTGGTAAAAATGACTGATGTATTAGCTAATCTAATGAACTGAAGAGACGAGTAGGGTTAGTAAGTGCGGTAAGAGGACAAAAAAGATGCAATAGGTTGTGTGTATGTATCTATCTCCTAAATGGATTACTGTGATTCATGCTTCTTTCCAGGCTTTATGCAAGCAACAGAAATATCTTAACATACACAGGTATTCTGCAAAAACATATTTTTTGACCATCCACTCCACCTCATTTATCTGTTTTTAATTTCCTTTAAAAAAAATCACATTTTATAGCAACATAAACCACTTGAAACTTCCACATGAAATCTCTGTGCAACTGAGTGGTGTTTAAAGGCAGCAGGGATCAGCAGGGAGATTTTATTCTTTTTAACTTATCTCTTGCTTGTGTTCCTATAGGATTTTCCTGTAAGCAAAGTGGAATGATGTTGCTCTTCTCCCTGCCAACAAAGATAGGCAGAGGGCAACTTTTGGGTACTCCATCCATCATCTGAGTGAAAATTTTTCCATAAAGCCTTCCTCCACCTAACACAATGCTCAGTAGACAAAAAAGCCTCATCTCTCATAGTCTCATCTGATGGAATTACTAACAGGTCCAGGGGCTTTGGCTTTTTCTCCCACTTTGCAAATTGAGAGTAGGCAGCACTCAGTACATGCTGAGCTGCCTCGTGAGCATGGGCAATGCCCGTTCCCCGAGAGCTCAGCAGTTCTGTTTGTTCCATGGTGTGCTTTCCAGGTGAGATGGCTGTACAAGGAGCACAGTTTCCAAAGTTTAACAGGAACAGTTTAGAAGGGAGATATGACAGAAAGAAAAGAATTGTCCCACTAGTTTCTAGCGCAAGCTTTCAAGCAGTGTAACAACCAGAAACGTTCACTGGACTAAATGACTGACATCTTGTATGTACCAAAAGGAGAGTGCAGTAAGTTTGCAGACTGGTAGCTCAGCTTAAAATGTGTGGGATCACAGCTCAGATCTCAGCCAAGCTGATTCAGCTCTTCACCCTCTGCAATAGCTGAAGGAAGCTCTATCCCAATCACTGAGCTCTTCCTGAGGCAAGACCTTGAAAATACTTAAAAGTGCTGTCCTTGCCTTCCAAGCCCTCTAGCTTTGCTCTATTCTCTGCACCCTTACTACACATGCCAGTGCTCCCCAAGGCTTCTGTAAGGTTCCCTTGGCTTGACTATGAGTTTTCACCCTGTCCTCTGCAGGGCACTGGCAAGCACCTGCTTACAGCTCCCGGGTTGTGCAGGCCAGGCACTGGGGTCACGCGCTGCACTTGAGCAAAGGTTCGGGCTGCTGGCCTTGCCCAGCACACATCGTGCCTGAGTTAATTTGTTAATGTTTAGATGAACCTTCTATTGTCAGTCACCACACCTTGGCTGGAGCTTGCTAACAGGAGATAAAATCCAGCTGAAACAACAAAAAGCATAGAACAGAGTTTGGAAAATGGGTGCTAAAGTATAGCACATGGCATACATACACTCTAAGCTAAAAGAAAAAAAAAAGAAACCAAAACAAAACTCCAAGAGCAAACTTAAAAAAAAAAAAATCCATACTCCACTGGTGCATGAAAACCATGGCTTTTAGCAATGATTTAAACAGTCTCACAAAATATGTGTCACAATGTAGTGGGCCCAATTGGGGGTGGGGAGTAGGAAGATGATTTAATTTAAGCCTTTTGCACCAAAGCCCCTACTAACTTGTACCCTGTGCAGCTAAGCTGAAGTCAAGACAACATGATTCAGAGCTGTTTGCTGCACTTGCTCGTGTTCTGAGGCGTATTATTGTGAAGCTGTAAGCTCCTGTACAAAATTCAGATGCTAACTGAAGTATCCAAGTTTGTGCCCTTACAAGGTAGCTACGAAACCAAATTCTGACATGTTCTTCTAACAAGTCCCCCAATAGCAGCTTAAGACACATGGACAGGCTCAGAGTTTGCATTCAAAGGGAATGCCACAGGCTCCACCAGAGGAGACACAGCTGAGGCTGCACCGTGGGGTTTTGGTGCTCTCACCAGCTCTGGCTCCTTCCTCTGTCCACACCCCATCCATTAAAAAAAAAAAAAGCAGGATGGCTTCCCTGATACAGGTCATAGTACAGCTCCAAAAATAGTCGTGTCAGCAATAGTGAGAGTGCAGGGCAAGGCACTGTGCACAGCCACAGACACAAACCAGAGAGCAGAAAGACTTTAGATCAGAAATAATCAAGGACAATGTGCAGAGCCCTGGCCATTGGCAATATTCATTGCCTTAAGACATGACAATATTCATGTCCTTATTTAAGACAAGAGTTTGATAAAGTATTAGATTTGTCAAAACAATATGAATGCAGAGATGTCATATAGAAAACGAACATCAAATTAACTTCCTTAATCTTTAACATTCCTATGCAGCATTCAAAAGAAAAGAGGCACAAGAGATAGAGTTTTTTATTGCAAGGAAGAAGGGACACTAAATTTTGCATCCTTTTCATGGAGGGATCGACAGCAAAGTTTTTAAATACACTACATTAACAAAAAGGGGGGGAAAAACTCTCTATCACAGGGAAGGTATTTAGATTGGGAAAAAAAAAAAAGTCAGGCATTCACTAATTAGGAAATGGCAGATTTGCACTTGCTCATGCAGTCATAATTCTATCCCCTTGTGGAATCATCCTGTACGCTGAAATTAAGCAGAACGTTGTTTTAGGAAAAAAAGAGCATGTAATCATGTAACTAAAGACTCTCATTATTCCTAAATGTAACTCACACTTTCTAGAGAGAAGTTTAGATGGGCCGAAAAAAAGAAAAATTATCTTGTGCACAATTACAATAATCTCTTCAAGAACCCAACACGATCATTGGGTGAATCCTGAACATTCCAGTACTGCAAATCTGGACTACAGAACAAATAACAGTAGCTGTAAGCAAGCCTTCAGAAGGGGACTAATCCAAAACAGGCTCTGAGGAGAGCCCAGTCAAGCCCACCCTCTTCCAAGGAGCTTGCAGGTGTGCAGCACACGGTACTTCCAGACCAAAAGAAACAGGAGGAGCTACTCTGTTTGGGAAGGTTATAGAAAGACTCTGTTCATGCTCCTTCCTTGTGCTCTCTCTTCCCATAGAAGCTGGGGAGGGAGGGCAGGGGTTGTGTAGCAGGTCTCCACATAGGTTCTGTGACCTGCAAATACTGCAGCATCAAATGCTTTCAACACAAGGGCTGCCCCACAGCTCCTCTGGGCTCTCGTTCAGTTCATGGTACACAGTGCACACTGGCACTGCTGGAACTCATGGTTCTCACACACTCCTAACATTTTCCAGAAAAGGCAGAGGTCTGGCAGGTACCGCAGCAATCCACTGTGTTGCTAATTCAGAGGATGCCATGGGGCAGAGAAAAGGTATTTTCTGCACTGAGGGTCTTCTGCTTGAGGAATTTTAATACTATGGCAAATAATGGATAAAAAAAATATGCAAAACCTGTCCATCTACAAAGGCTACCCAAATAGCAGGTTTGCTCTTAGCTCTTCAATAAACAACAGACATTCATTCAGCCAGATTATTCATTTGATCTCTTTCTCTGGAGTAATTCCAAGCATGCCATTTCCCTTTCCATTTTACAAACCACTCTCATTTAGCTGTAATAAATTGATGATCCCAACAGTTATCTATAGTCTCTGCATGTGGTAGAAAAAGTCCCCACACAACAGGGTTCTTGAGTCCAGAGAAAAAACAAAACAGAGCAATCACACAGCTAAAAGGTCCCTTCACAGATTCGTCTGATCTTCAGAGTTTGGGTCTCCTTAGTCAGGGAGAGCCCAAAAGCAGGCTTAGTGTTTCCCATCAGGATTAGGCACAGGGCCGGCAGCTCACAGCATTTCACCGCATGCCTGAACATCTCCTGCTCTGCTTACGGCTGCAGCTGCTGCTGTGGGACCTTGGTTGGAAAGTGAGGTCAAATGTGCACACACAGAGCAGCAGCACCTGGGCCAGACACAGCTCCCAGGGAGATGATCTCCCTTTATGGCACAGCACAGGGATATGAACAGGGACCATGGGCTCGGATAAATGGCTCCAGCAGGATGCTGAGTGGATGCTGCTCCTGGGCTCACTGTTAGGAAGCTCAGGATTTGTTTGCTTTTGAGATGTGCCACTGCACATGCT
Organism: Vireo altiloquus; assembly: GCA_013396875.1. Classification (NCBI taxonomy): domain Eukaryota; kingdom Metazoa; phylum Chordata; class Aves; order Passeriformes; family Vireonidae; genus Vireo; species Vireo altiloquus. The sequence goes on from VZRF01011821.1 coordinate 867,578, forward strand.
GCTAGGGAAGAGCCTGGCATCAACAGCTCCACTGGACTGAAAAAATCTGGCTTTTTCTGGTCTAGGAAACGAAATGACTCTGGGCTCAGTCAGCATATAGTCAGAAGATCGTTTGGACAAATTTCGTAACACAGCCACTCTCCCCACAAGCTGTGATTTTTTGTGTCACAAATTCTGTTTCTCAAAAGAAAAAACACCAAAAACAACCAAACAAACCCCCTCCCTCAAACAAAGAAAAAAACCCACCAAATGTCCCTCAAATCTCCCTTGGATTATACATTAAAATATTAAATTTGAAACCCAAAGTTGGGTTTTTATTTGCTTAGCAAACAACAACTGCATTTCTGAATTTTAAATGTTTGGGGGTGACACTAACCTAGTTAAGTTGTATTAAGCCAAATTATTACTACTGGAAGCAAATCAAGTACCAATTTAGTTTCAGAGAAGTTTGGAAGTTTGTTTTCATGCGTCAAGAGTCAACTCTTGGATGCTGCTTTTAGCTCTCCTTTTCCTACTTCCTGGATCTGCAGTGAAAAGCCAAACCAGAAACCTGCACCCGCATCTTTTTGTTTTCAAGCCAAGCAAGATCAGTCCAGCCACTCTTTAGGTTAGTGAAGAGGAAAATATATGCCTTTTTGAACATGCCAGAATGAATGTTTTTAGGTCTATATAGATACCTGGCAGGTCATCTCTGATTAGATTTGCCTTTATCACACATGAACCTAATTTTTGCAGTCTGTTAATGGCTTTTGAGGTAAGAATAGAAGTCCATTTGAATCCAAGAGGAAATTTTATTTGGACAGAGCTGGAATTTCACTAAGGCCTATTTTAACAACAGCAGCAGAGTAACACAAATCCTTGAGACACCCCGAGCATGAGGTATGTGTCAATACAGGGGGGTGACATTGGCAATCTTAGTCACATGAAAGGACCAGTGTCTGTCACCACCTGTCTGTCAGGAAAATGGGCAAAACTCACTACATTTTCATTTTCATCCACCATACCTGCTGCCCATCTTACTTGGAGGTTAACCTTCCAATAAATACAAACTTGAGTTTCTGCCCATACCCTTAGATTAACGTAACTTTCAGACTGCCTTTCAGCCATTAGCCTTCAACCTTAAGATTCTTCCTCAAACTATTAATTTTAATTTTCTTCAGATCCTGGACCTAATGGATTCTGGAATGAGAAACCTTTAGAAATTTTAAAAGTATCCTCTAGTTTTCTAGAGGACCTAATGTCACCCAAAATACAAAAGATTCACAACACTACAATAAGAATGGGGGAAAGTACAGAGAAAATCTCCCAATAAATTGTTGGCATCTCTTGAAGCTGAGGATTTCAGTGCATCTTGCCAATTACAGCTCTGTGAGGCCCATAAATATTATGCTTCTATCTAGGAAGGAGAGTGAGAAGAGAGTTCTTTAGACCAATTCTGTCTCTCACACAATCAGCAGTACGGAATTAAAACAAACCTAACTAGACTGGTACTAAATCTAGGTATTAGGCAAATTAAAACAAGCATCTGGAACCAAAGATTTCATCCTCAAATATTTTTTTGAGAAATATCTATGTTTTTTCATTCCTGGAAAGTATTATAGGCAACCTTCCAGACAAAATGCAATAAATTTATATGAATTTATGGCTTTACTGTGTATCTTAAAAGCAAGTATATAACAATCAGCCCATTGATGTGAAATTTATTGCTCTTCTCTAAGACAGTGTTATGCTTTGTAATGCAGCTTCTGGAAACTAACAGCCCAGCTGTTTTGAATGCGAATTTATGAATAGTTGCAGCATTAATCCTGGGGATGCACGCAGGATAAACTCTACTCTGCAAAAACACACTAAAATTCTTGAATTCATCTCTCTTGTACTTCAGAGGGAAGTTATCTCACAGAGGCGTGGGGACACAACAGCTGAACTGCTTTTGGCTGGCAAAGTCTTTCCTGATTACCAGGAGCCTAAAAGGCAAGATTCAGCTACCTTATTATAGCATGCAGTGTACCAACAGCCATTATTTAATATATGGCTGGTGCATTTAACCAGGTCGCCCTGGTTCTCTCAGCAGGTGATGGAATGCACTTACTACAAATCACAGGCCAGGTTTCTGCCCTAAGTACTGCTCATGAGGGACTCGGTCCAAGCTGTGAGCAAGCAGACCCAGTCCAGACAGTCCCGTGAAGCACCCGGAGCCACAGCCTGCCCAGTGCAGCCCTGTCAGCTGGCCAGTGGCTCCCACCTGCAGCAGCAGAGTGTGTGCTTTCCCCCCTCACCTCTAACTGAGGCCTGGAACACATCACAGGGGAAACACACATGGTCAGCCTATGTTTGGAGTCTGCCTAGACTGTCCACTGCAAATTTCATGCATAAGGCAACAGTTCTCCCCACTGGACCTGGAAAAGGGATAGGAAATGAGGGCTCTTTTTAACTAGAGGTAATTGATTCATTAGTTATTTTGTGCGTAAAGCAAAAAGGATCAATGAAGTATGCAAGAGAAGTACTTTCAGAAAATGTTAAAAAGCATTTGATCTGCACAGGCATGCAGAATTCCTTCAGAATGAAGCCATTTGGTTATTCATATAAGTACACATTAAAATGCATTCACCTACTGATAATAAAATGAACCATACATGGAAAATAAAAATGTCCAATTTACCTTTTTCCCCTTTCAAGAATACCTAACATCACCATCTCTGCCTAGCCCTTTTAAACTGCAAGAACAGAAACGACATACTCTTGTCACATGAGGAAATGCAGAGCATCACAAGCTACTGAATAAATTTCAAAGAAGATGCAGGAACACCCACCCATGAACTCCCTTTGATTTAGAGGGGAGAACTGTCAGCTTGTGCTCTTCCACTGATAGTGTCAGCATCAAGATAAACTTCAACTTCTCAATTGCTAAAGGCTCACAAAGTTCACTCTTCACTAGGAAATTAATCTTATTGTGATTTAAAACTGTGAGCCTAGAACCAGCTTTTCCTGTGGCACACTAATTTGGTGCTACTGTTATCATACTAAGAAATTCTAACAACTAAAAAATGTTGCAAAGCAATGAGGATGGTACTCTGGGATTCAGACATAAAATTTACTTAAGTATTTCCTCAGGCTTCTGCAACACACTTTGAGCCAGGGCCTTAAAGACACATGGTAAAACTACAGCTCCAGCAGGATATGAGCGAGTGAGAGGCACTGAGCAATAAGAACAACAATATCTTTGAGGCAGATAGAATATGCACCGTGGTTCAAACAGAACTGTTAATGCTCTGATGCTGTTTCAGCTGTTTGGACTTCGGTGCCTGAATGCCACTTCAGGTGCCTTCATAGGACTAGACTGTGGCTTCCTTGACCCTTCATGGAAGAGGAGAAGAATGAGAAGAGAGAAAAAAAAAGGTGAAAAAAGCAAAAAGCAAAAAGAAGAAAAAAGAAAAAAGCAAAAAGAAGAAAAAAGCAAAAAGAAACTTTGCCTTTGGAAAGTTTTGGTCATAAATTTAAAGGAACTGTAGTGATAAGACACCATGATAAGGGAAAGCAAACGGATGAATCTAGCAAAAAAATGGGTCCCTACCTGGGAACTGGTCTTCCTGATGTGGTCCCAAGAATTCCAGAGGCTCTGCTCCAGCAAGCTCCTGCTGGCACTGACAACACAGCCAGAAAGCACAGGACATGGACTGGCACAGAGCAGGACCTGCCCTCAGCTTTTCCAGCAATTCCACAAGTAAACTTTCCAGTAATTGTTCTACCCAATCGGTAGAATCAATTATCAAATCATAGCAAAAAGGGAAGAAATAAACAGCATACAAAAATCTCTCATGCATTTTCAATTAAAAAGTCATGCATGTTAGGCTGATCTTTTAATATACAGCCATAGTAGTTCATTTGCAGTTAGGGATATGATAGAGAGAAGTTGTTCTCATTTAAAATGCCTGGCAGTAATTTCAAATCAGACCTCAGTGGCTTTTGCCAGTGTATTAAATAATTATTACAAACATATATTAAAGGAGATACAATAATTTTCTGTGAACACTTCTATCACATGTGACAGTGTCTGCTGGAGAAACGTACAATGGAACCTTACGCAACTAACTGCTGCCCTAGAGTTCAGCACAGGGAATATATAAACACACGTTTGAAAAAGCTTTGTTAAGTAACCATTTTCTTTAAAACAGAAGATCATAAAGAAAACAGCAAACCCCAACCACACTGCCCCACAAAACAATCTTTTTACTCTATCCTTCAGTATTCTGTGGCACCACAGAGGCAGAAAGGCTTTGGCCACTGTGTGACCCAATGAAGCAGTCATCCTGCCACCCTCCTCAGCTCTATTTTAGCAGTATCTTATTTAGTACTTCAAGTCCCATGATCCATATCCAATAAGGAGGTTCTGTCTAATACACTGAGCAGATAAAAGGCTGCTTTTCAAGCAAACGTTATGCAAAGGATCCATACTGCAATACAAGCCCCAGAACAGTAAACAAATGTCAAGATATAAATAAAACACATTTTTGCTCTTCAACCTATAACACGGAGCATTGCATCACCTGCTTGTAACAGAACCATGTCTGTTACAGCTCCAAACACAGACTTTTGTTAAGATTTATCAATTCATCTTTATTTAAAAAAGAAGAAAAAAACCCCAAACCACTTTACCAGTCTAGTCATTAAACATCTTTAGGAGGTAGGAAACTCAGAAAACCATGTTCAAAGACAGATGAGAGCAAAGAAGCTACATCTGTATCAGCTTCTGGATTAAAACCATGAAGAGCTGGCGAAACAGCTCTGAAAATTTTTAGAAATACTTTATGGATCACCATTGCACTAACCTCTCCAACCCAATCATTATTTGCTAAACAATCTATCAATCTCAGCCAAAGACTCTCCAGCACCTTCAATAGAATTTCAATAAGCTAATGAGTATATCTTTCCCAACTAAACACAAAGCCCACGACCACATACGAAACAGACACCAAAATCTGGATTAGTACTCAAGTTTCTGACTTTTGGTCAAGCATTCTGTAGGTAAAAATCCTGCACTTTCCAATAGAAAGAAAAGCCTCCATTATTGTAAGTGTAGGTTGTTTTTTTAGATACATATGCAAATATTTCAAAAATAAAATTAATTGGTTTTTGAAATCTTATTTGAATCAGAAATACAAAAATCAAAATCAATACAATTTTTCCAATAAACCAAGAATATCTGCAAGGAATTAAGATGATTTACTACACTTGCCACTGTAAAAACAAGCAGTAAAAATGAGACAACCTGCTGCAAAGACCAGTATGGGATTTAAAGGAGCAACATCTTGTGAGCCTTCATTTCTCATCTTCATAGCTCCAAAACACTGGTCCTTAATAAAACCTATTCTCTCATATAATTCTTCTCATTCTCAACACACTTTTAAAACATGATGTCCACAACTGACAGGTTATGAACTGTAGAGCTCACAACACTTGAAAAGTGGAGGGTAGAAAGCTTTCAGATGGTCCCAAGCATCTGTTCTCAGTGACAGCTGACAAGAGTCCAGTGTGGGCCAAGATGGGAGAGACACCAAAAGGACAATCAGAATCCTATGACTTTTAAGGTCCTAGAAATGAACAGTCTTTCAGACTAGAAAGCTGGCCCATACTTTAGTTATTCACATGCTACTTAGAGACACATTAGGTGATTTAGAAGGTGTTTTTTAAAGTGACATAACCCCTGCTCCAAAGTACTTAATCTAATTTGAGGCATTGTTTGCAGTAATAAGATCACACAGTTTTGAAGAAGCGTAGATTAAATACCTTATCAACATAGGTTGCTTTAATGGACCTACCACACTGATGCTGAACAGAGGATCTTTCAGGAGAAATTGCAGGATAGACAGCACGAGAAACAGGGAATGCTTCAGGATAGGAAAATTTCTGTCTTGAATCAAAGACGAACAAGGTTTTGACAAGATATTCCATTAACAAGTAATTTCAAGAGCTGGTAATATTGGAAACGCTCTTCTACTGAGCACAAAACAGAGAGGTGTCCAAACCATGAGTAATGAGCTTCGGAGAATAACACTACTCAGCGTCAGGCAGCATCCAAATGCTGAAAATCCAACACATAGGGGCAGGCCAAACCACAGTGCACCCTCAGCCACGAGCAGAACCCTTCCGGAATGCGATGAGACCAAGGAAACCAGTGAGATTAGATCAGTTCAGGCAACCCCACACTTTAAATACATTTCACCACTGCCCTGCCCACTGCTGCAGCTGCAGGCAGAGCACACAGCTGGAGGGTAGAACGATTTTCTCCTGCTTTTAACGCATTTCAAAAGTCCCAAGGAATAGCTGTACTCTAGCATGCTACGTAATTGTAGCACTGCATCACATTTCACTCACATAAGGAGTCAACACATTCGTTTTCCATTAAATTACTAAGCCTCCCTTTGTTCCAGTAAAAAAATATATGGCGAGCCGTAACAACTAAACACACACACGCTTCTTTCCCATGTCTGCTTTCAGAGGCCATGGATAAGTGAAAGAAAAGATTGCTTTACCATGTCCAGGCCAATAGTTTTCCTCTCTGGATTAGCATTTAGGATTACCACAACTCGTGCTGGACTTTGGGACTAGTTGCCAGGCTGCCCAATTTAAAGCTATCTCAGGTACAGCTGTACCAACTGCAGTCTGCAATGCAGCACCAAATTAACTATTTAACTTAAACACAAATCCATTTTCCCTACTTACTGAAAAACAGCAGCTGACAAACTATGGCTCTGGCATTCTCTCACATGCAATAAGATTTGCTGCAAGTATCTAAAAATACACTTCCTGGCTGACAGCCCAAGGAACCAATCAATGAAAGTTCAAGAGGTGCATTTCACAGTCCAGATGTTCTCAAACTCTGCTCCATCGACAACTTACAGAGATGGCTGGACACATTATGATGACTTTTCTCTCCTTTGCTGTATCAGTTTGTGTCCAGAAGATGAAAAGCACATTTACAACTCTTAAAATATTTCTCCTTTAAACATCTCCTTTTGCTAGTTATCATAAAAATATCACAGCAAATCAATGGGATGAGAGGCTAACCCAGAGACAACTTGGTAGAAAGTACGAATCAAACTTGAAGCTCTGCAGCAGAACAACTTAATGAGAGCCCAGCCGGCAGAAAAATTACAGGACCTACATGTACATAAACACATTAGAGATAATGACAAAAAGTCCACCTGGCAGAAATGCTTTTCCTAACCCCACCTACTCACTTTGTCAGCAGATACAGTGTCAAAATTTGTGAAAATTGGGGAAGAGAAAGAGAGCTTACCTGCTTATTTAAGGAAAAAACTTAGTAGGATTTTCTAGGCAAATGAATTGCAATAGTGAACAGTGTTATTAGATCTTATTTCATTAAAAACCCAGGCCTGAATGATTTCCTCCAATACTTCAGTTGTATAATACATAACTTATAACAATCAGTTATAAACTATTGTAAAAATGCAAAACTATATCTCAGAGAAAAGATGAAAACTTATTTCAACATGCACTTATCCATGCACCAAAACAAACACAAAACTACCAAAACTGACAAAAAACTAAACTTGAAAACACTGCTATGCACAGGGGATACACAAACTCTAGCTATGGACATACAAATGCTGTCATCCATCCTTTCATTTGGATGTTAAATTAACAATTAGCAACTTGAACACCTTTGACACCACAGACCACGACAGGCAAGAAAGGAAGCAGCTCCGACTGGCATGTAGATCCAGTAGCTGCTGCTGCTACATATGTATCTGTCCTTGCTCCAATCACAAGAACTCTTAAAGGGTTCTTATAGTCCTTAAAAGAAAAATGAAGGGAATGTTTAGCTTGATACAGGGAAAATCATTAGAAATTACATACCATGCAGCTTCATTGCCCTCAGCAGAGAATTGAAAAACAGGTCATGTATGGCACCTTTTATATATCATTTTTTATTCTGATCTTGGCTTGCAAGTCCTTTGTTTCTCCTTTCCTTGCAAAGGCACACGCTTCTCTTTGGAGCACAAATCTGTAAGCATATCCAGAGCAGCCTCTGAGGCTCTTTTGCTGCATTTTCCAGGGAGCAGCCCTAATTTTGCCAAGTCAGAAGAATCACCAATCCATCATTTTTGCTACATGTTATAAAGCAGAGAACTGAAGCAAAAGTCTAATACTCAGTGCTTTTCCATTAAAAAAGTGCTCTGCAACTTCAGTCTGCTCCATCTTTCCTTCCCTGAACAGAACTTTTGCCCTTGGTTTTATGGTTCCGCTTCAGTCACAGGGCTGCTTGATGATAGCAGAACATGCATTACATTCTGTACTTTTTTCAATCCTAAATAACCCAGACAAACTCCCTGCTTTTACTAAAATACTGGTATGCACAACAATTTTTCCTCGAACACCAACAATTCCAACACTTGCCCGCTACATTATTTAATTGTCAAGTAACCATTTTTAACCTAAGCCACGGCATTCTATCCAGGCACTCAATTTCTGGTGTGAACAAGAATTTGTCTTCACCTGGAGGTTCATGGTTCTGCAGCACAGGTCAACAGCTTCATGCACTACACAAACCTTTCAGCCAATATTCTGCTAGTAGATTCCTTTACATACAGGCTTCTAAATTAGCCCAACTCAAAACTATTGCTGTGGCTAAATATGGGGCTCGGGTGAGAAGTGGAGAAATAATTTCCTTCGTTCACCATCACTCTTGTTGTCTGAGGGGTTACTGAGATCATGGGTGCTGCCGCCTTGGTTTCCATTTTTCACATGTCTTTTGGCAGATATATAGAGCAAGACAGATTCCTTTATGTATGATAAATGCTACAATCACTGCCATCTCCTTAGGGAAGGCAGAGTGCTGATCACAGCTCAAATGGGCATTCAGCTCATACAGAAAATACAACTTCTCTATTGCAAGGCAGGCTGATCTTCCGCAGGCTAGACAGTCACAGATAGAGAACGTGTGTTTTGATTAGCTGACTATGCTCCACTTGATACAAAAAAACATTACACTGAGTGGGTTTGATCACTTTTGTTGTCCTTTAAGGCAATAATTTTATCACCCTACTACTTTTCTTTTAAACTCCATCTTGGGGAAAAAGAAAGTAAGATAAAATCCAGATGAAAAAGGTCTGCTCATCATCACCTGCTCCCAAGCCTGTACAGAACAGAGTACTGTAGCACTGGGGATTCTACCATGCTGACAGTTACTTCCAAGCATAAGCTTACATAAATGAGAGCCCAGAGGAACTTGCAAACTTGAGTTCATATTCTGACATACTTGTAAAAATTACCAGCTATTGACACTGCAGTCAATAATTTCGTATTCCACCTTGGGATCCTTAAGGATTAAAAAGCCTAAGTAAATATTCATAAGGCAGAAATACTTTCTCTCCTCTAGATAAGCAAAATAAGGTTTGGTGTGTGACAGAGAAAGACACGCCATTTCTCTCATAAATCCTATTTGCCTGTCTTAATCATACACTTGTTCTCCTTCACTATTTATTTTCTTCCTTTTCTGCCCACAAGCAGTTTGGGAAGCTTCTAAACTGTTTCATTCTTCAGGGCATTTTCTGTTTGGTTTTTAATACAGTCTATGTTTAAACAGTCTATATGGTCCCAAGCATTGCTGCAAACACACATATAAAATTAAATTCAATAAACAAAAAAAATCTCCTCAACACCTTCAGAACTGCAGGTATGATACAGTCAGTGAGACGTGCAAGAGGCAGTCTGCTATCCTAAAAGCTTCTACTGAACTCTGTTCTATTTAGTTCTTACATCAGCTGGATAACAGATGATTTAAAATACAAATATTCTATGTCACATACTTCAAATCTAGGCTCTAAATGCAAACAGTGCCATTATCTGCTTAACAAAGACCAATTATTCACAGAATAACCAAGCTACTGTGCAAGTTCTGAATGCCTGTAATATGTTATTTGATAATATGGTGTCTTCTGACCTAGACAGAGCTGCCTACAGTATATAATTAAAGGTTTCAGATACATTTTGCTCTTCTCTTGCCAAATGTTGTTCATGCAGTGTGCTTTAGATACTCAGCAAAACTAAGAGAAAAACAGTCTTTTTCAGACTGAACTGCTTTGCTAAACCCTTTAAACATGACCAGTAAAAGCCCCAAGTTCAGATATCCATCTAGGGAAGGAAAGTACCACCGCTACCAGCTTTTCTTCTAATACCGAATCCTCCATTTCATAATTTAATATTTTGAACACCGGCCTTCCCTTTTTTCTATCTTAATTCTAGGACAGAATACTTGATATTGCCTTATGATAGCATTATAACCAAGATAAGCATTTAATTTCATTAGACATTACCAGGAGAGAAAGCTCCTGCCCCACACAGCCACTAACAAAAAGGGAGTACGTTTAGAAGTGATTTTTTAAGCTTGTGAAATATACAGGCACCAGGGCATAAAGTCCTCCCTTTCCTGACAAAATGAACTGTGCAAACCTGTATTTCCCAGTGAATTTGTCCCACGTACCTTAATCCTTATTTGGAGGCATGAAGCAGAAGAAAGCTCGCTGACTTCAGGTGTTCACTCAGTCCATGAAATCTCTCCATCAAGGAGCCCATGAAAGCACCAGCTAACATTGTTCTTACATGAGGCTGTGGAACACTTCTCACCAGAGATACACTTCCTTCATTTAACCCAGCAAACATCAATCAGATGCCAGCTGCTGCCAGTCACCTGGGCACTCTGAGACCTGGCTGCATTTCCAAATGCGTCAAACAAATAACCAATTAGTCTTTGTTTGCCAGTTCACCGTATCCAGTGCTTTCAGATTCGGGCCTTGGCAGGCTATCAGCTACTTGGACTGCAGTCTGGTCCCTTCCCCCCAAAAAGGGAAATCATATACTGAAAGAAGTTCTTCAAAAGCATCAAGCCTATCTTTGCTTCAGAATGAAGCAGTGCAGTCAGATTGGGTAAAACATCCAGCTGGTAATGGAAAAAAGACCAAGTTTCTTTCCGTCACTCCCAAATTTCAGAAAAGCACAAGGGAGACAAGGGAGCTGCTGACGAGCATTTTTAATCAAAAGAATGTAATTAAAAAATAAACCGAATATCACCCTTGCAACTGGACAGTCCGTAGCTGAGATTTAAAGGGTTGTAACAGTCCGTGAGCTCCTATTCCTCGGGCTGTTGAGGGAATCCTTTGCCTGGCACTCCAGGCCTTCCCAGCATTTCAAAGAATACCTTCATTTACACATCAAAACTCCTACCTTCTGGCAGGATATGAAGCCTGGGTACCAGCCTAAAAGCAGCACTTCAAGACAACTGTTATAGTCTCTTACTTAGCTAGAACCATGGCTTTTTACCTGCACAACAGTTACTTCTTTTTCTACAGCAGAATACTGGATGCAGGAAGATGGCCAGTATCACCAAACTAAAAACCTTTAGAAACTTTAATTAAATATAAACTTTTTCTAACGTTAGTCTCAGGAGTCACTATGGTGACTATGCTGACTTCTAAAACCAGAGAGAAACTGCCATACCAGTTTCTTCTATCTCATGAGAAGCAATCTACTAAAGGAATTTTCCTCATTAAAAAACAATAGCAGGGAGACAAGTTTGGTGAAGATGTCCACAAATCCCACTCAGCACGTCACATTTAGATCCATGACAGATTCATCCTACCACAAACTCCCGAACAAAATATATTTCAGAAAACTTCAATACAAGTCATATGACACCATGCATTTAAAAACCCCAACTACTACTCAGGAAGTACACTCCGATGTTCTAAGCTAAAGAACTGGTGCTAAAAGGAAAGCTCTGAATTTTCCTGTAGCATTCCTCCTTTTTTTCATCTTCTTTTGAACTGGAAAAAAATTTCACAGAGCACAAGTCATTCAACAAAGCAGTGCAAGGTGCAGCTCAGCAGTGATTTAACAGACCCTGGCACTGAGTTTCAGCCAGCAGAGCCAGCTGCCCTCAGTGCTGCTACTACAGGTATTGGCTATAGATCACCGATAGACAGGCCACAGCTCCCATGAGACTCTAATACAAGCCAGGAAATATTTCCTCCTGCCCAAGTCTACTCAGAATTCCCACTGTCAGCCTAGCTTCACAGCTGTGCACTGAGCGTTGAATTGCCATTGTAAAATAGTTGGAAGACACAGTAATGCACAGAATATTCAAAAACATTTCCTTTGGAGTAAGTCTCGAACTCGGGATTTTTCTTGAAAACTTAAAATGAACTTCTCTCACTGCATGTTGAAGAATAAAAGTTTTTCAGAAAGCTATTTACAGTCCTTTAAATTGGCTCTTGCAGGAAAAAAAGGCAAAAAGTCTCAATACTTACAATATTTAAAAACTTGATCACTTTTGTTCAAAACAAAATGAAAACTTTAAAGAATGCAGTGAACAAACTCTATCCACACTCCTCCACAAAGACAAAATTCTTCTTTCCACTCCACAAGCACTTCCATATTACATATCACAGCGGAATCACTGCAGCAGTACTACATAATAAATATGCATGTAACAATCAAAAATGAGGATGCCTCATCTGAAAAGCACAGAAGATTGTTTCAGATAAATTACTTTCCTCTGACTTATTTTCTACTTGCATAGCCACCTGTTCCAATTTAAAAAAAATACAGACTTTTCCATGTGGCTACAAGAAAAACAAGCTCTTGACTTAGAAAGTGTATAAAAGTTAGCCCTCCTAAGTATAAAATAAATTGAATTTAAAAAATACTTTAGCTGGTACTCATCTGCAGGTAAGACTGTCAGAATATTACAGCATAAATATCACCTAATCGTTTTTTTCATTGATATCCTTTAGATAGCTAGATGAAAGCTAGGTTATTACTGTTGCAATGTTTGCAATGTGAAATGTGATAACATAAATGTACACACACCCATGGTGCCAAAGACAGTAAGACTTCTCTTTGCCAGTGTTGATCCTTGATGTGCAAGTAAACAAGAAATACCTGGGTATACTCAAAATGCACAGGACCTGAATTAACATCTGCTGTGCATTTCAAGAGACTGTGTGACAAGCTTGTGCTAGGATACAAAAAAGTCAATGGAATTTTTCATGACATACATACAGTATATTATCTATATAACTAAGGTTTTCCTAAGCATCTGTCACCGTTCACTATATTCTCATTAAAATGTATTTAGACTGCAAATCCTCTGGGACAGGACTTGTCTTTTATCTGTACTTGAAGAGTCTTCTGTTCACAATGAGGATCTCAGCCTTATTTGCTTTAAATGCTAGCATAGGACAAGTTGGGTTTTTTTATGTAGAAGATTGAAAATATTCTGAAAGAGCCCTTTGTATTCGTTCTGTGCTTAATTCACTTTTACAGCTCAGTATAAACACTTCAGCTGTCATTCTAGTAACAGTTTTACCGACCTAAGAAATTCAAGATGGGGCCAAATTTGCCTGCATAATGATTTCACAGTAAGTGGCAACCAGATGGACAGCACACTGCCATATGCTCCCCTTTGCTCAGAGGTGGAAAAGTGAGCAAATGTGAACCGCAAAAAAAGAACAGAGAGTAAGGAGAAAAATATCTCTGCAGTGTGCCCATTAATTCATGTACACACCCTTTCCTACCAGAAGCATGCACAACTTCCCAGCTCCTCGTAGCTCAGGATCTACATTCAGAGGAGCAGCGATTCGGGCAGCTCACAAGAGCTGCTGTCTCCGGCACAATCCTTGCTGGGCAGGCACATCTCTGTGCTCCAACCAGCAGTGGTGCGTTCCTGAGAGGAGCTGGTGCACAAGCACGGGGAAGGGAACCAGCACGGCCCTGAGACAGTGAGGGAACAAGGACATCCCTCCACGGGGCAGCCTCTCTGGAAACTGCACTCTTTCCCGAGAAGGACCAAGAGCCCAGAGGCTCCAAAGTTGTGCCCGCTCTGCAGCCTCCTCTCAATTTTTTTTTGCCCAGAGGTAACACGTGTCAAAAACTTTTAAGTAAACCTTGATGCTGCCCATGTCTTGAACTGCTCTTTAGTTGGAGCAGACAATCTGGCCATATTATAATGTCTCCAAGGAGTACCTGCCCTTTAGAGCTAGTCCTAAAAATAACACCTTTCCAAGTTAAACATATCTACTTAATTACACTACTGCCCCTGCTCTGAAAGTCCTTTCTTCTTAAGACTGAACAGGAAAAAAAAAAGAGCATTCAGATTTCTGGAGGTGGCAGCCGCTGGTAACAGAAGAAAAACAGCAAATATGTTCAAGAAAAATCTATCAGATTGGCTTTTTTAACATACACTTGTGCAATTAACATGTGAACCTTGATCAATATCTCACTTTCCTGTTAAAAAGTTGCTTTCAAAGCTGTCTACTTTCGTCATTCCAGAGAAAAATGCAATTATTTACTATATGCATGTTGTAAAATCCAGGCAGCTATTATATACAGAGAAAAATTATGGACTGCTTGCTGAGATGCACCACATGCCTCATGTTTACATCCCGTATGTTTGCTAACTTACTTATTACAGACAGGAGCTCTTTAGTTCACTTAAAGAAGAGCTTCCTTTACATTTGTACCATCGGCTAAATTGCCTGGTAGTCCAAATGGCTGCTTTTCTGTAAGAAATTATTTGATAAACTTGAACAAAATCATTGAAGGAAAAAAATATAAAATAATTCAACAGCAAAAGTCATACTAACTTCAATAAAACTGGTAGTTTGCTATTTTTATACATGAATTTTTATTTTCTATTAGTGGAAAAAGCTGGTAGGCACACTTAAATATCAGACACATAACACTTTCCACTACAAAGACTTTCACAACTTTTTTGAGAAGCTCTGACACTTGCCTCGTCTGCAGGCAGCCTTTGAAGTTCCCTGGAACAGCAGACATGCTCTTTGTCTCATGGCAATCCATTCAAGTTAAACTGAACTGTTTTCTTATGCCTGCTTGCTTTTTTTAAATCAAGTGCTTGGTGGGCTCTCAAAAACTAATCCAAATGGACATGAGCTCCCTGTACACAAAGGCTGGGCACCTCGTAGCTCTGACAGAACAAAGGCAATGTGCAGGAGAAAGAAGAGGCAGGACAGAGAGCAGAAAGGAGGATGAAACAGGTCAGACTTCACCTGTTGTTTCCCTACACAAAGCACAGAACCGACAGGTCATTCCCCCTCTCATCAAGTAACAACCTTAACAAGTAAGGCAATTACCTGAATTAGAAATCACCACTAAACGCTCAAATCCCATTTAGAGATTTTTTAAGGTCAATAAGGGAAGTTTATACCTCCATGTAGTGTAATTCTACAAAAAAAACCCCAAACCAACCAACCAACCAAACGGGGCTAAGCCTCTCAATATCGAGACTTTCTATGTTAGAAACTAATTTGCAAGAAGTTTATTTGGGCTGAAAGGAAAGCTCTTGAAAATTAGGAAGCCACGTTTAAAACAGCCTATTACTTTAGCTCCATTTGCATTAATCCTCCCTTCAACTATTAAGATCACACACTACTTTTCCTGCAAATCTTTGCCTCATTCAGTGAGCAGGGTGGCTCATAACACAGAACTGTATCTGCACAACCCTAACTCGGGTATTTGCCGACTTACAGGTCTAACTCTGCAACCAATGTATTTAAACATGTATTTTCAAAAGTTCTTTCATTTGTGTGTAATGCTCTAGGCACACACGGTGCTTTACAGATGCAAGAAAAGATACAATAATTGCCACAAAGAAATTTTAGTTAGAACACATCAAAGTAACGCTGAACCCTAAACATGATAAAATGCAAGTGAGACAGAAGAATAAAGCAAGAAATAAGCCAATTTTGCATTTTATAATGCTTAGCTGACGACACAAGCATCATTAGAAAACCTCCACCACTACCTGAATTTACAAGAAGGCCTGACTTCACTCTACTCATGCAAACTCAGTGATTTCAATGAGATTACATGGAGATAACAGACCTCATTGGGACCTTATAACTAAATTAAGAATTCAGCCCTTATACATGAACTTGTCACACTCAGTCCTAAACCCAGCAAATGGGTGGGCTGAAATATGACAGACTGATGTGTAACCCTGCTGCTGCCCACAACACACCAGCTAAGAATTCGGAGGAAAGAAGGTTTCAACTCACCTTGGACAGAAACCTCTAGAGACAAAGAATGAACAACAGTAAGGTTCTACCCCAGAGTAATAAGAAGCCAAATTTTTACTATTTTTTACTATTTTTCTCTTGAAGATGGCATTTTACCAAGTACGCTCATATCCACCTACACTCCAAAAACACTCCCAAAAGTTCAGATATTTTTTCCAAGTAAAAAAAATCCAAAACTGCCCATTTTCCAACACCACTGATTCCAGACTCACCCCTCATACTAAACCTAACAAGAGTGTGGCAAAGGCCTTTCAGCAGCACACAGTATCACTCTAGAACCAGCAAAGGGAGGAAAAGGAAGAATCAAATCTCAGTCTTCCTGTCATATACCAACTGGCAATGTAGATTCTTCAAATAGCACTTATTGGACACTTTTGATGTTAACATTGGCAGAAAGGACTCCAGCTCAGTCTCCCATGCCAATATTGATTCTGCAGTGCTCATAAAGTGTTTTTTCTGTTAGCTAATTCCATCGTCCAAGAAGCAGTTTAGCTGAGCACCACTATAACTGAAGTAACACCCCATTTGTTGCTCTGATAAAATATGCAGTTTTGTCCTGCATAACATGATTCAATTAATTCTTGTGCTATTGCCAGGTAATGCAACTAATTTAAACGAATACTGATGATATAGGTAAATTTTAGTCGTGTCAGGATCTCGTAGGGCAATGCAGTTTCTCCTCCTAATTTGGACCTAATCACGTGTAATAACACTGAAACCATGCGCTTCATCATGCTGGAGATTTTGCTCGTTCTGTCCCTCCGTGCTAAAAGTAATCTGTGATGCAGTATCACTGCAGCGTCAGACTCCGTAGCATAGAGACCATCAGAGACAAACAGCAAGGCGCCAGGTAGCCAGGTTTTGGGGAGTCACCACTGAACCCAAATTGGACTAACAGCACAACAGTACTGGGGCAGAAGAGGGAAAGTGCAATGAGCTATACGCAATTCGTATAGGGCACCTTCAGAATTGTAATCACGCTTACATCCAACTAACCTTTGGGAACGGGCGCAATGAGAGGGGAGACAGCTACACTGTGTGTTATGTTCTGCATTTATGCTGTCAATCACGATCTGAAAATACTTCAGCTGAGTAGCAGGCTTGCACTGGTACTCACACTGCAAGCATACGTAGCTCACATCTTAATTTTCTTACTGACCTTTTCAGAAACCAGTGCAAGTTCAGATCTTTATCTCATCTACTACTCCAGTTCTGTGGCTGAAATAGCTGATGCGTCCTCTTGCTTCGTGTCCTTGTTGTCCACTGCTGTCTTTAGCATAATTACTACTCACGAACCAGATCTAAGTGCATGTGCAACTTCCAGCTCTTTTTACCCTTCAGGCAAAATCCCCACCTTGCACTAAACAATTTTGCAATAAGTAGCATCAAGACAGAGCTGCAAAAACTCCACTTAGTTTAGAAACATAGAGGAACAAGTATGCACATGCATTGCTTCGGGAATGGGCTCCTCGCTCACACAGTCCCTTCACTGACTGTAGACACACTCTTCCCAGCATTTAGGAACCATAACACGTTTGAAGCAGCACACACTCGCTTCTTATTCCACATCCTCTGTAAATGAGAAGTATTCCTCCCCTTTTCTGCACAGAGCATTCTACCTCACAAGACAGCCATTGTTCACAGCATCAAGGCACACATTTTCCCATACAGCATACTTGCTTTGCAATACTAATTGCAGTATCTCGTTGCAAAGCACCTATGTGCTGCTATTGTACAGTCTACTTTATAATCCCCATCTAACGTGACTGTGGTAACAATAACCCTTTTACAAGTGTCCTGCAGGAACTTGCAGCATCTTCACAGAAACTATCAAAAAATTATTAGTAGTATTGTTTCATCTAATCCACACTTGGTTAATAATTTTATTACAGCACATTAAAAGTACACAGGTTGCTTCCCCCTCTTTGTGCAAATTCCAGTAATAAGGGTTGCAAAAAGAGGAGGATTCCTAACAGACACATCGCAAAGCGGCAGTGTGCCTGTGTGCGTATGACAGGTGCCCTGCATTCAGACAAATGAGCCTTCTCTGCTGATTGCATTCACAGCTGTAAATACCCCTACACCATTACTCATTTTACTTCTTTTACATATACAATCCTCTGCAGCTGTTACAATTGGTGTCAGATGCAAGCTCTAATACAGAGCTTGTAGATCGGTTTGCTCTTAAATCTGCATGTAAGAACCAGGAAATTCTGGAGACACGTTTAGTAGAATCTTTTCATAACTTCAGTATACTAACAAGCTTAAGAAACTATGCATGTTCGTGTACTACTATTTCAAAGAAAAGTTACTGTGAGATGCTGTCCTGTTATAGCTCATCAATCCCCACAATTTAGATTTCACCTCTACAAAAGTAACAAAAAAGGCCTATTAAGTTTATTACGTTTTATGGAAGGCAAACCGAAAATTCCCTAGTAAAGAGCACTCTAAATGGACTTCGACTCCAGAAAAGAAACTACTTTTCCTTTTTTCAATGATGCTGCCCCAGGACAGAGGGTTTCCAAGAAGTGCTGCAGCACCTTACAGATACAGAGTACTCTTGGGTGAAGACACTGCTGAGGCACCACCGTCGGGTGGGTTTGCACACATAAAGACAATAAAAGCAACTTTCACGATCAGGCATTACCGGGGCTGTTTGTATTCGCGATCCTCACATCAGAACTTGTCCAGCTGGGCCCGTCCGGAGGCGCGCGGGCCCCGCTGATGAGCGGCGCCGGGGGGCTGCGGAGCTTGAGGCGGCCCCCGGCTTCGAGAGCTGCCCGCAGCCCCCTCCCCCGCAGGAGTAACGCCGCTCCGGCTGCGACACCGCGCACGGGGCTCCGCACTACAGGCGGATGCGACCCTCACACCGCCCCCGGCCCGGCCGCAGCTCGGCTGACCCCGCGTGAGGGGGCTCGGGCCCCGCCGCAGGCCGGCCCGCGGCAGAGCGCCCTCAGGCCCCCGGCC